>JAFBJR010000150.1:12898730-13048667 GCA_016785285.1 Brachirus orientalis
TATATCTTCAGCTTCAGTGTTATAGAGTGATAGAGCATCACTGAATAAAGAACCATCAAAATATGAGACTAAACTGAGAACTTCTGTGTTCTTTACAACGTGCACTTCATGTGTTTCATTTTTTTAATTAAACCTAAAAGAACCTAAAACAAAAAAGTTTAATTTCATCCTTTCTGATTCGCAAATTGTATGGTTTCAAATTGCGATGTTGATTTGAAAACAATTAATTGTTCATTGTACAGATTCCTGTATACACAAGTTACAGTATAAATCTAACAAACTTAAGTTATATTACTTTTAGATATAACATATAGCCTTAACTACTTTAGCTTACTAGCTTTCTTTGAACTAAAAGTGCTATCATTAGTAGTAGTCATGGCAACGTAGTTCTTGTTGTGTATTTCCATCCCAAAATGGCCTCTATAGTTTTGTGAATGTGTTTAATATGCCCACTAAATAAATCTTTGTCCCAGATTCTAAATGTTGAGCTGCTTTTTAAGATCTTTTAAGTACGTTTACATCATTAGTGCCATTTAACATTAACTGTAATGTTTCTGGTTGCTTTATCAAATGATGTAGGGACAAATTTAGCACCATCTGATTTGACCTAATCTGTCCAATATGCAAGAATGACAATATCTCAGACTGCTGACCGTAAATGGGGAAATTTAATGTGTCACTGTTACACTCTGATTTTGATTACATTGTACTGACTGTTTATTAAGGAGACGTGGCAGCGTTGGGTTACTAACTTATTGATTTGTTGCTATTAGGGGTTGGCTGCATTTTTAATGAAACTGGGGCCACGGCTACCTCAGCAATGTTGCTTTGCTTTATGGTTACATCATACTTGCTTCTAAGCCTTTGACCGCCTTTTTCAGTCCTGCCTGAAGTTATCCTTGATCTGTGCTCAGTGCTTTTTTGTTAGTTTCCTCCTCTACACTGCCTGTCCATGTCTTTGGCACGACTTTAATCCTAGCCCAGATTTATTTATTCATTTATTTATTTATTTTTTTTGGTCGCCACTATTTAAATTGAACAAAAACTGTTAAGGGGAGCAGTCAACATTCAGTCAGTGTAACAAATGTATTTGGGCAGCAGTCATACATAGAAGTGCATCGATTATACAGGTAGCATTTGATAGCTATTGTGATAAATCACCAGAGCTGAGAAAGTCCTAAGAAAACATCTACGCATTAAGGCGTTATCCTAGTCAAGATGACATGTTTCCCTTTCCAAGAGAAGAAAAAGAAACATGTTCACTTTTCCAAGAGAAAAAAAAGAGAAACATGTTTCTTTTCCAGGACTGAAAAGCCTGGATTGGATTCTGACACTGAGTCTTATGCCACAGCACATTCAGTCTGTTGAAGTAACAACCAACCAAGATTTTACTCATCAGATACTTTCTTCACTAACTTTTAAATATGAACCGTGAAACATTGTGCTTCAGTGATTTATTAAGTAAGTACATGTTGCAGCCGAGACACATTTGTGTGTGTGAAACTCTAATCGTGGGGACATTTTGGTTGATCCCCACAACTTCAAATCGCTCAAGAATTTAGACTTAATTAGGCTTCAGGTTAGAAAAAGGGTTGTGGTCAGGCATTTAGTTGTGGTTAGGGTGAGGGGCTGGTAGGGAATGCATTATGAGTTTCCCCCAACTAAAGAAAAGACACGTGTGTCAATAAACATGTTGAACTGAAAGTAGCTGCTTAACACTCATAGAATGGCACGCATCATTTTCACACATGTGAAATACAATGTGGTTTGGAAACCAGTTCATTTAGAGTGTTACAAGTGTATTGATTTTTATTTTTTCATTTGTCTCCTTCCCACTCTAAACCTACTCTTTATTTGAATTAGCCATAACTGGAATAGATGATGGGATGAAACATGAGCATCCAAACACACTCTGAGAAACACAGCATCCTGACCTGGACTCTGCTGCAGGTGATGATCAGTAACCAGGTTGTCTGTCTGTCTCCTCTCCGTCTCTGTGATGACTTGTGGGTTCTTGCAGCTTGGCGCTTTATCTGCTGTGTCAGCCATGATATATTCATTAGGGTTGGATTTCAGAGAGTGGGAGGGGATTTGGTTTTGAGTGGGTTGTAATCCCCATACACTGGCCTAATTTAATCTCACCTACTGTGCCATCCTATTACACACTGCACCCACCACATGTGAGCAAGCACTGGCTGGAGGAGAGCAGACGAGGGGCACGCAAAGTTAAAACTGGGTAATGTGAGACAAGAGGCATGGAGACAAAGAGGACTGTAAGAAGAGAGCTACAAAGGAAGCTGATTGATTACGAGTAGCAGGAAACAGATTCAGTGTGGAAGAATGAAAAAATGAGAAAATGTCTGATGGATGATATTCAGGGAGAGGCTTTTTGCTGTTTTGTTTTCATATCAGGCGTGTTGCGATGTGTTCTCTTGCTTCTTCACTTTCTGAGTTTGCAACTTCATTTTACAGAGACAGGAATTTTTTTGCACACTATCTATTGACTTACAGGATAAAAAATGTGACTGGGTATCTCTGTCAGTTTAGCAGGCAGTACTGAGACAACAGATTGATGGGACACATTCTCTCAACCCCTTCAGGATTGTCGAGTCATTCTGATAGAACATCAGAAAAAAATCAATAAACTTAACTAAATGAGAATAAATCAGTGAGCTGCATTATCACTGCTGGTAGATTTATTTTACACATCCACTGTAACATTACTATTTGCATTATAAGTAAGAATATTTTACTTGTTTTGTCACATTTAGTCACAGAGGCTGAACCCTCTTTCACACTTGTATGTAATGTATAGTTCATTTTTTTAAATGTGACAGAGATTGCACACGGTGAAATATGGGCTTTTGTAACCTGTCCTGTTATTTTATTTTTTTCAACATTTATGACCTACATCTCTCCCGTCATCCATCCTTATCTGCTCATTGCCGCACTAAATTAGGCCATGCTAGGCAGCTCCACACACTTTATCTACCTGAACAGGACATTGTCTGTGGATCTGTTCTTACGAGGCTGTCTTGAGTGTGGGCATGTGTGTGTGTGTGTGTGTGTGTGCGTGTGCACTTCCAAATCAGGTTGGTGATGGGAGGCTTTTGAGTTTTCTCCTGGAATTGATCAGGGGTAATTGGGCATAGCATTACAGAGAACCTCACACTGGGCCCAAGATGCAGTAAAGAGGCTCTATATTTAGCTATAAAACTGTCTATTTACATCAGCCATCGTGCTCTGTTGCACTGAGGGAAGAATTGAGCAAATGTGCTTTTGCGCTTGCACTTGCTGGGACACATATGTGTGTATACATCTGTGTGTATCATTTGTAGAGAGAGAGACATGGGGTGAGGCTCCCTATTAATATGGGGAAAAGATAAAAGACACAAACCCCAAGAGAAAACACAGTAGCAGAGAGATGGAGAATATATATTTTTGTAGGGGTACAGATGTCATATTAAGAGCTGAGGGAAGTGAGAGTAGAAGATATACATTATAGAGATAAAGACATATAAAGATAAAGAATCGTGAGAGGGCCCGGAGATTATGTATGATTTTGATGATATAATTATACCCAGTAGCTGAGACTTCCTCCTCCAGGCCGTATATATGACTGGGTGTGGCAGGGAGGCAGGAGAGAGAGAGTGGAATGCCGGGAGGGAAGAGACAGCCTGTTTATGTGTCCCTAATTTTTAATAATGTGGATGGTACCATTATCATGTGATCCTGCTCAGGGTGAGAAGCAGGAAGTGAGAGAGTACTGACATGAAAATGGTTCGACACTGTGAAAAAGAGATAAAGATACAAGGACTAACGAGAGATAGGAGGGTAAGATCCTCCAGTGATTAAAATGTCAATTGTGTGCAGAGGCAGATGCACACCTGCCAAACACACACACACACAGTTTCAGACACACAGCTGCATCTAATCAAGCTGTGTTTAGAGTAAATCTATGACACTCTTTAAACAAGAGGAGCACAATGCCTGAACACAAATAAACAGAATGGGCTGAAATAAAACAGCATATATTCAGTGATGGGGTGACTTCCTTCTCAGCAGGTGTCATATATCATCCATCTTTATACATCCTTGCCACTCCTTTTTCTCTCCTTCCCTCTTCACTCCATCCTCCCCCTCTGTTTTACTCCCCGTTGCCTGTCTCCCACCACAATCCAGTGGTCCAACCTATTTGTGTTTTATTTATGACTGTGTAGTGAGCTCTTTTTTGACCCACCGGTGGTTCAGTGGGGGACATGAAAACCCCAACAGTAAATGTTAGTGACAAAGATGTTACCAGTCCTTCACTTTCCTGTGTGTCGCTGCTCAGACTGGCTGCAGGGTTCGTCTGCAGTGTCAGAAAGGTTGGGTTCTCCTTCCACTCAGAATAAAAGAAAACAGCTCTCTGATCATGCAAAAGCTTTGTTTGTGTGGCTAGTACAATCCGGTCAGAGATGCTAAAGGTGTGGCTGTCCTATATAGAAAGAGCACTGTCAGCAGGTTTTATGTTGTGCTATCATGGGATGCAGGTTATTTAGATATCTGCCTTTACAGCAGGGGATTTTGTGTGCTAGATAGGTCTGTTTTTCCATGCAGAGGTGAGTAAACGATGTGTTCTTACATATTTAAGTGTGAACAAAGCGGATGGCCACAAGCATCTTTATGTTGTGTGTGTACAGTATAGACTGTCAGACCTTGTTGGTCTGAGTCTCTATTAAAAGCTCATCAGCTGGTTGATTAGCCACAGGGAAAGGTCACCTAAGCTTCCTCTGCTTCTCTGAGGCCTTTGTCGCAGTGATTTCAATTTATATCTTTCTCTCACTGGAATTTCTGTTGTCACTCATAACTAAAGCAAAATGAGAAGGAAAAAGAGATGAGAAAGTGCAATGGAGCTGTGGTCACAGCTGTGGCTCCAGTGTCTGGGGCCATACCCCTGGAAAAGGACAAGGGTGCAAGAGATGATGGTTTTCAGAGCGTAGAGTGGGAGGGAAGCAGCAAAGAGATGAAATCGAGATGAAACAGCATCCTGTTTTTGCTTATTCACTCCCTTTCTCCTGTAATAGATATAAAGTCAAATACTTGTCTTTAAAAATCTGCACACAATCATGCGCGGACGTACGCACACACAAATATATGCAAACAGGATGGAAGAAGTTGCCTGTTCACTCTCTTTCATATTGCACCTTGCGGAACTTGCTTTGCATTCCAGAAAAATGTCATGTCCTTGATCTCTTTGCACAACTACACAGTGGTGCGTGGAGGGGCTGGAGCGGTGCGGCGACATGGGGAGGGGGATTTGCAGAGACAAGGGTCTGCTGCAGAGACGTGGCTGTATGCCTCAGATAACGCTGCAGCCTTTGATGGAGCTCAGCCCCACTCTCTACGAGAGCACAAGCTGCTCCACCTCAAATAGCTCTCCACCATGGAGTCCATTCGTAATGATTGGATTTAGTTACAAAGCAGAAATGGTTTGCTGATGATAATGATAACAGATGTGATGGGAGTTAATCAGTCACTTAGGGTTAATCGATGCTGTGCTAGCCTGCAAATTCCCCCTTAGACTGGACAGTTTCTTTCAGGCTTGATACAAGTTGATGGCAGAGGCTGATAGAATGCTACCTGTAATTGAATTGTGTATGATCTTAGCTGCATGGTTTTAATGAAGATGTGGAGCAGGACAGATGGAAGACATGCCCTCAAAGCATCTTTCTATATGGAAGGAGAGGGAGACGGAGAGGGAGCTGAAGACAGTTTGATACTGATATAAGGAGTGCTAGACAATCAGCAGGGTGCAGAGAATAAAGAAATGAAGAGAAAGCGAGAGAGTATTGCAAAGAAAATCCTTTTTTGCAAAAATGATACTCGGGAAGAAGGAACTCTTTTAAGTACAGGCAGTATGTAGACATGACAGAGAGACTGTAGAAGAGCAGAGATGGAGAAAGAGTTGGAGACACAGTAGATGAGATGAAGGTGGAGAGTATAAAGTACAAATATAGATGGGTGTGTGTGAGGGGTGGTGTGGGTTGAAGGAGATGAACATGTGGGAGGGGGATGGGAGGGAAATATTTGCTGTGTGCGGCTGAGCTGGTGTCAGGAGGTTGTCATGGTGATTGCACGGCGAGAAAAGGAAAGTGAGTCATGGGTGTTGACACCTAACCCTAGACACAAACACACACACAGTGTATATGAGTATTGTTTAAGCATACGCACAGTCACATACAACATCAAACAGAATGAGCTGGGCGCAGCAATAATGACCTGTCACATCCTGAGTGAACACACACTCACACTTTCACATTCACATGCAAACACAGGTGGTGAGTATAAAAAAGCTGCACCCATGTATGGAGCCCTGTATCCTTATTACAATGCAAACTGTGTCCCAAGTCTTTGTGCCCTCTTTTATCCTCACTCAGCCCCATTTGAATGGCAGGCAAATCTCCTTAAACTGACTTGTCTCGCCAGACAATTACCCAAAGCAACCCTCAATCTGCTGTTATATATATGTGTGTGTGCGTGTGTGCGTGTGTGTGTGTGTTGTTTGTTAATGTTGTTTTCCTTTGTGTGCTGGTGACACACACAGAGATGGGAGAGGCAGAAGCAAACTAATGAGGAGATGAGCCGCAGGTCCTGTGGGGCATGTACTTCTGAGCCGGTGAACAGCTAATAATAATCTGTATTTGTATATTGATTGTTTAAATATAGAATCATTCACCACAGTGACCAAGACACTGTATGGTCTTCTTCCTTGTGTTATAGGACTGAAGTGTGACGTTCTTGTGTATGGAGACTGAACTGTATCAAAAGACCTACATTATCCGATGTTTTCTCTTCACTGCCTCTCTCATTTCTTCCTCCACACACACCAACACCCCCTCCATTTCCACTCCACAGATATTTACCAGTGTTATAGCTCCTGCCTCATCCCCACAAGGCCTTGTATGTGATTAGATGAGAAGCACTTAAGGGGAAGTGCTGTTTTGCATCTTTTAACAAAGTTAATGTGATTGTCAAGAAGCTTCTGTTGGTCCTGGTAATAATTCTAAAGCCGTTAATCACTACCTCCCATGAACAGTTGTACTGTCATCAGTTAACTAGTTGTAACATTTGATTATTTTCAGTTTAGTTTTGTTGACATTTGATTGTTTGTTAGTTATATAAATTCCTCTTATGTTTTGCCATAATTAATTAAACTATAAATTGTCTCAACAAGTACAGTTTTGTGCTAGAAAAAAGAAAGATAAATTCATCCATGCCCCCACACTCAGTAAGCCACTGTGGCCCTTCCATGCAAATGTGTGACCTTGTTCTGCCAGTAGCTAATTTCCCTGAATGGGTGGGAAACCAGGATTACGTACAGACATTGACAAATTTCTGTCAAAGTCTAATTAGCAATAAGCAGAATGGATGCAAAGAGACATACATTACTTTTAAAATATATTAAATATATCTACTTGTGGTGAAAGAAATGGGAAACAGCAACATCTCTGAATCATACCAGAATCTCTGATTAAAAAAAATAAGAATTTCATTTGATTACTTTCTCAAACCTGTTGTGATGGAAGTTGTAGGTCATGTATAAGCCCACCCCTTCACCCACCAGGGAGTGGCGTGATGATTGTCCCTGTGGAGGGGACCGCTTGTCCTTGCGTGTGACACAAGTCAGTGGCAGCTGCATCCTCCATTGCAATATGGGCCACTTATCACCTAACCCAAGGGACCACTCCCTTGTCCGCCTCCGTTCTGTCTGGTGAATGAACGAATGCATACCTGCAACAAGCAATGCAAGCCACCCTTCCCCCCCCTGCACTCTCCACTTGATGCTGCATAGACATGCACACGTGTGCTCCCATCACAGCAGAGACTCGTCAGATAACCTTAGCGTCATAAAGCTGTCTTTTCCACAGCTGTACGCTGTAGTTATGCATGGCTACCCTTGAATAACAATGTGACCTGTATGGATACATGACCATAAATGAATGTAAATGATTATGTTTTATGCTGTTCTACATGACCCGTGGTACGAATATTCCACCATCTGCTTCACTGGCTGATTTGCAGCTGGTGCTGTTATATATTGCTTGTGTTACAGCTTGTGTGTCATCTCCAATAGCCTTATAAACTTCCTCATCTGATATCAGGGCAAACTCTCACAGATACCAATGTCAGCCTCTTTTTACTGACTTGTCTGGCACCAGTTTAATCCATAAAGACATTAATAATAACACACACACTTCCCTAGTCATTACCCTAACCTTAACCATCACAACTAGATGCCTAACCCTAACCCTAACCTAAACTTTATTCTAACCCTAACCATAAAACCAGGTCTTAACCCTGAAAAAGCCCTTTTAAGGGGTGGAAAAAAGTGAGGACCAGCCAAAATGTCCTCACTATGTCAAAATGTCCTCACTCTGTAGGGTTTATACGATTTTTGGTCCTCACTCTGCGGTAAGTACAAGAAAACACACACACACTTTCTCTTCACTCATCTGATCTCCCTGTAATTTTTATGTCTAACAGATGATTGGCTGCTTTCACACATTTGTCAGAATGGCTTAAGTTGACTCAAAGGTAGAGAAAAAAGTGACAGTGAAGGTCAGAATACACAAGAAACACAAGCAAGGCTTTTAGTACCAGTGGAAGAGGAGAAAGGGGGAGAGGCTGAGTCTGGGAGATAAAGAGAGACAGAGAAAGCAGGGAGTGGAGGACTGAGCAGGAGGCTGAAATAGATGCAGGGAGGGGAAAGGGAGAAGGTCACTCCTAATAGCTCTTCCACATAATTTCATAATGTCATGATTGGCCCTCGTTACACAAGCCCACAACATTAACTATCTACTGTGTGGACACTGAACCATTCGGTCACCAAAAATGCATCTCGTAAACTGTATGTATTCATCATTGCATGTTCCCCTCCGCACACAGAGTGTATAACAATGTGTTCACAAGGATGTGCCTGTAAATGCATTGCATCTTATATCTTCTGCTTGTCTCCTAGGGTGTGTCTGTAATTAGTGCTTTGTGCTGCAGGAGCAGAATCTGACTGATGCTGCTGCTAATGAAGCAAATGATACCCACAGGCAGGAGTACAGCAGTTTAGGATGAGTTTATGTTTGTGTGTGTGTGTGTGTGTGTGTCTGTGCATGTGCATTTGCACTTGTATTGTTTACACATGTTTTTCATGTGAAGCCAAATAGTTTGGATTTATTTCCTTGTATGTATGCATGCATGTATTTTTCAAATGAGAAGGACCTTTTTTCCTTTCTGCAATTATTGCATTTAGATTATTGGGAACAATCAATATTACAGCTCTGTCCATATACTAGGCCAATTTAACAATTACATTATACTGTCATGATTCTATCCACCCACACACAACGTCCCACTCCATTCTGTTTTATGTCTTTTGGTGTATTACTACCATACGTCTACATTTCCTGTTACTAAATGACTGACAGGCGAATTGAGAGCAAATGGCCTTATCGGTTGTTAATCTAAGTGAGTAGCAGCTAACATGCTAGAAGCATGAAGGGCTGGAGGCAGCACTCCATCTCTAAGACCGGCTCCATTAGCTGACAAGAGAGATTAGGTGCTGACACACAGCCTGATCTCGACTGATACACATATGGATTGAGCACACAAACACACTTACATTCCGGTAATCTGATACACTATCATATTATCAAAACAAGGCAAAAGTCACAACTCCATAATAAAAGTCTTAAAATTTGAAAAATGGTAGATGTATCCAAAAACAGCAGGCAAATAAGTGTCTTCAAGTGGCGGACAGTAGGTTTAAATAGACATGGAAATCTCACAAGGAATAGTTCTGTGTACACTAGGCAAGTGGAGACAATTAGACTCAGGTGGAACACAATGGTGCAGGTAATCAAAGGGCTGGGAAACACAGGAGGCCAGGAAGAGAAGACACCTGAAATGAGACGTGTGAATTTCAGAATAAAACAGCAAATGACAAAAATTTGTGACATGACCTTAAATACAGAAACTTGATTAGACAGACAGTTTCACAAATATTTGTGAAACTGTTTTTGATTGTTGGAGATCTTTTACTGGTCAGTGATTCCATAGCCTAAAACATTATCTTATCTCTTCAATAATTCACACATTTTTTTTTTTTATTCAACCCATCTTTTTAAAATCCTATTCAACTTGTCTTACTGTTTTTCTATAAATTTTTCAGACTTCTTGTTTCCAACTTTGTTGTCAACCTCATCTTGGATCTCCCATCGGTCTTGCTCTTCCTTTTCTTCGGATTTCCTTCCTCTGTCCATCATCCCCCCATTCACCTCTCCTGTCTGTCTCCAGCCCTCACGGATGTCTTAATGACTTCACTCCCTTCTCCTTGAATTATTCACCCCTTCTTTTATTATTCCATTCTCATTGTGTCTTAAGGGTAAAAACATTAATAAGTAAATCACGCCATAGGTGGCCTCCTTTGCAGTCTTGGCAGCAAGAGAGATGACAGCGCGTGAGTTTATTAGTGTACAAAGAAGTGAGGGAAAAAGAGTCGGGACTTAAAGAGGACTTTGGAGAGCTAATTTTTTTGTGCAGTATTCTCAGTTGTATAAGCCTGTAAATGATTTAACCCTGCAAATATTGTAATCAAATATTGTAGTCATCCAGTATATTTGCACTTACACTGTCCATATGGGCTGTGACTCAGTGTGTGTGACTGTGTGTCTGTGTGTGTGTGTGTCCATGTGCATCATCAAGCACTTGTGCGTATGTGCATGTGCGCGCATATGTAAGTGATACCGCAAACCTGTTAGTGTCTATGTGTGCGAATAACTGAATTTGTATGTACAAGGGGGGGATGCTATGTGGAGACCCTGTTGTCATGGTAACCAGGATAGAGAGTGAGTGCGTGGGCGGTTGCCCTCATGGCTCTACTGACAACCTTTATTTTCTCCTGCTTTGTGTCACTCCAATATTAACCTCTAACCCTTGAAAAAACACAAGGGGTGTGGTGAGGTGGAATCCCCTCGAATGGGGTTGAGACATTTGAGCCTAGTTGGAATATGGCGTACAATCTATTGCAGCATTGGATGCCAGTGGGAGTAGCAAGCAACGACCAAGCTTATGGTAAGAGTGGTATTGATAAATGTGATGTCTGTTTACCCTGAGTCCAGATAAGCTGTAGCTCTGCAGCTTCTTTCCACTAGTAAATTTCCACTTAGAGTTGTCCATGGAACGTCAGTCTTCAAACATGTGTAACTTGGCCTTTTAAACAAAGGCTACCGGCATGTGAGGTATCGGTTTCCTACTGTGCTGTAAAGGCCCTCTTTCCATTAAAATTGTGTATATTGAATTAATGGGCCACCCTGTCTATTGACCGAACTAGAGTGCTACCACAGCAGTTTATTAAATTGAGAAAAGTCACTGAATATGGAAAGGAGGAGAAAGAGAGGAGAGGCTAAGAGACTGTACTGTGAAAGGCGATCGTTGAATGATGCTTTTTACTATCAGCTACCAAGGGAGCTGAACAAGGAGAGGGAGAAGACTGATAAAAGGTAAATAAAAAGGCATACACTTTTCTTGGACAGCTTATATGTACAAGAGAGAAGTTTTAAATAAAATTCGATCCATTAGAAAACAATGGAGGAGGAAAAAAAGATTGAATCATGCAGTGGTGTTAAAAGAGGTAGCTTATATTATCTCACCTGATTTATGGTATTTTTCTGCTGTAGTGACAAAGTGGGTCTGAGTCTCGTCTCACTGCAACAGGCTCATGCATTACGTATGACCCTGCAAGAGAGAGGACAAGGGGAGGGTGTGAAGGAGGGAGTCGGACAGAGAGAGACCAAAGACACCAGGTAAAGATGGACAGCATCAGTCTGAGACCAAACCAAATGTATTGCGAGTGGGGCAAATGAATTATGAATCTGGGTGAATTTGGGGCAAATTGTGCCGACAGGAAGGGTATTTCTATGAATAATTCACCCTTTAGGGGGCCCAATCATCTACCCCCCACCAGCACCACCTTGTTCCTCAGACTCCCTCCTCACTTTTACCATCCATTGACCCTTATAATTTCTCACTGCTCTTCCTCTGCACTGCTATAAGTCCATCAGTCCATTTGTGAGCACTCTTCCTTCTTCATGTCGAAATCACTGTCTTTTCTCCTGTCTGTCTTGTTTGAGCCCGGTGTGTCTCCAGACAGACAGACCCTGGGGGGACGAGGAGGAGGTAAGGGGGGGGGGGCATGTATTCGTTTATTTTACTCCCCACTCCCTCCATCCCACGCTTTCACCCCATACACATCTTCACAGCGGGAGGTTGTTAATATTTAAAAGCGAGGCATGACAAGACGCAAGACACACACATGTTTGAACATTCACACACACACACAAACAACACACCCTCACACAGTAGAATCTAATAGAGCAGCACATCTGATCAAAGTACAGAGAGGCTGTGTTGAGAGAAAACATAGCAGGCTACATTCATCAATAGAGCAGCTTCACACAGCTGCACCAGGGTACGATGTAAAACTGTTCGTGTTTTGTGTGTAGTTGTTTAGCATGATGTGTGAATATGTGTGAATATCCGAATTTGACTCTTGAGATTTGCACACACACACCCACAAACACACACTAGAAGTTCTTGGCAACACCCAACATGTCTACTTAATGCTAATTACAACATTTTACAGAGGACGGGAGGGTGCATTTTTTTTTTATCTAATGGATGACAAGGGGGTGCACATCACAAGTGTGGTGCAGCAATTTAGTTCTGCTAATGATAGAATACTAACAGCATAATACACCATGTCTGGGTTAGTTGCGTTTTTGTAAGCAAAACGCCTCAAAGCAGAAATCCATGAATAATTGTAGAGTAGTGAAATTCATTCGGTTGGTTTGACTTACATGCTCTTTCTAGAGTAAAAAAAAAAAGACCACACCCACACAAAGCTGCACACTCTGCAATTTCCTTATGATTGAATGACTTTTGATGATGCACACCGACATTCCAGTGGTGATAACAGTTTTTAAAAGCACTCAGAAACACAGTAGCAGGTCATTGCAGCCCAGCTGTGAGCAGCCTTCACAGACGTGACTTCTGACCCTGTCCAGTGAAGCAGGTAACAGGGCTGGGATTGGATCACTGACAGCTGCACAGTGAACACCCTGAAGGAGTGAAATCAGGCATCTGCCTCAATGTCAGTGCCTCTCAGCTCTGTGATCATGGTGTGGCCACAAGGCTTCATGCCATGCACAGAGTGTGGAAGTGTTTGTCTTTCTGTCTGTCTCAGCCTCTCTCTCTCTCTCTCTCTCTCTCTCTCTCTCTCTCTCTCTCTCACACACACACACACACAGTCTCCTTCACCATCCTGTCCACCCATTATAATGTTCCCCTTTACTGCTCCCACTCATCATGACTGGGAGACTGTGGCACGTTTAACCTCCAGACTGGAGCACACTGGATTATGCCCCCTTTTATCGGTTTGATCTCTTCTTTCAGACCTCTTGTGGTTTGTGTGTGTGTCTGCCCAACCTTACTCAAGCTTTTTTCTCTGCATCAGTGTGTGTGTGTGTCTGTGTGTGTGCAGACATTTGCACATGCAGCAAAGTGCCTTAGTAAATTGCAGTTGGCAGTGTGACAAACTATGGCCTGCTACATCATTAATCAGCACCTTGCTTTACCCCAGTCAGTTCTTCTTCACCATCTCTTTGGAAGGGAAACTGGTAGACAAGGTCCCACCTTCGATCACACTGACACTGGCACTAATACCCCAACTAGCTCTGCTTTGTTCATCTGCATCTAATAGCATTGTGATAAGTCTGGTTTGCGCCCCCCGTCTTCAGTGAACAACAATTAAAGCGGATTTAGTCTGCTATGGGAGCTGGAAAAAAAGATGCAGAAAGTGAACAAATAATGCACATTGATTAGAAGAGCTTGTGTGTGTGTATGCATGCATGCATGCATGTCGATGGATTGGATGAGTGTCACAGCTGTCACCTTTTGTCAATTCCTCCCCTCCCTCCACATCTCTCCACTCCTCCCACCACATCCTAGTTTCACTTTGCTTCTTTCCTTGCTCCCTCCCACCTTTCCCTCTCTTCTGTTCTCCTCCTTAAACACTCTTTTCCACTTTCCATTTTACCTAGAAGTTTCCAAGAAGTGTAATGAATCATTTAATCCTAACGCTGATAGTTTAAACTGCTTTACTAAAAGCTTTGCTCTTGTTTGGTCTTTAATTGTATCCAATTTGGGTATTTTTGCAAAAAAAAAAAAAAAAAAAAAAAAAAAAGAATGATAATAACAGTTTTCCTCCTCTTCTTGCCCTCCATTCATTGCATCATCTTTCTCCTCACCTGTTCACTCTCCAAGGTCATTCATCTCTCCATTTTGGCACTGTTACTAAACAACAGTTTGCCAATCCAAAACTTTTTCAATCACACTGCTAATACAGAGCAGCTGCCAAATAAGCATACTCCCTCTCCCTCATTGTGTCACCATTTTCTTTTGTCTATGTACATCTATGTCTCAATCATGGTGTGCTGTAACAGCTCTTTGTGTGTGATACTGAATAGTGTAAACAGTCAGTGGGGAGCGCCACGTGGTGCCGTGGGGGAGGACAGCCTGGATGTTGGAGTGTGGACCAGCTCCAAGAGTACAGATGGAGAATGGATAGACTCACTCTTCACAGGGTGGTTTTCCTCACTCACCACTGATAGCATCTTTATCACACACTTATCACAGCACTACCACCCAAGTACAGTATAATCTCTTCGTAAAATGCAGCCCTAACCAGTTAACCTAACCATCAAGTACATACTTGTCTGTCTTGTGTGTCATCTAATTTGACACTTCAGCAGTCTGTGTTTGTCTGTCCACAGCCCATCTGGGTTCTGGGAGGCGCTGTTCAGCTTCTTGTTGTGGCTCTTCCATATGGGCCACTCCTCATTTAATTAACCAAATGGAGATTTTTTTTTTTATGAGCAGACTCAGTGATAGGCCATGCTGGTGTTTTTGTTAGGATGTGTATTGCTGCCTCTTGACTGGCATGTTCACTTCATGTTTCGATCTTTCTCTAGGTCTGACCACATGGTGCAGGGTCATTTTTCTCCCATTCTGACACATGGCCCTTCTCTGCCCCTCCTCTTGTCCTCCCCTCCCCTCGCCTCTCCCTTCCCTTTTATCTTTCAGACAGGAG
Organism: Brachirus orientalis; assembly: GCA_016785285.1. Lineage (NCBI taxonomy): Eukaryota > Metazoa > Chordata > Actinopteri > Pleuronectiformes > Soleidae > Brachirus > Brachirus orientalis. The sequence goes on from JAFBJR010000150.1 coordinate 12,913,912, forward strand.
ACCAGCAGGAGGGCGTGGACCTTGGAAGGAGACGGGAAAAAAAGGAGAGGATAGAAGAGGGACCAACAGAACAGAAACATAGCCTAACACTTGCTCAGCACGAGTTCTTGTGTGAGGCCGCGCTCTGTGTGTATTTTACTGCGTGCGTGTGTGAGCAGGTGGGACTTTGATGGGACAGTGAGCAATGCCTCACATGCAACGACAGCAGGTTGGCAGTAGGGGGCAGTGCTCCCCTCCTCCTCTCCACCCTCTCCTCCTCCCCCTCCTCCTTCTATCTCTTGCTGCCCAGCCCAGTCAAGCAGCCATACACATACCCTCCAACTGTGAGTACCCAACCATATTTCAGTATTGATAACAGTGGCAGCTGAGTGAAGTTCAAAGATCTATTTGTTGTGCTAATTACATTGTGTATTCATTAACACATGATAATAATTCTTTTCCATCATGATTAATTAATGCAAATTAGCAGAATGAGCAGCATTCTCTTTGAGTAACCTCATAATTCAGATGTTAGATTATGCTTTTATGCTGCAAATACCACTCTTTTTGAGGCATCTCTCTTTAGTACTCATCTGGCCTTTGATGCGTCTAGTTACTCTGTAATTGATCCCATCATACTGCATTGATTAGTCCCACTATTGATCTGATCTCCTTGGTGCAAACCAGAATCTGACTGCAGAGTAATTTAATCAACAATTGTTATACAACAAAAATCCAGCTATGCCCCCCCAATTTCTCTCTCTTCCATGATGTGCTTGTGACCCTGCTGGGAAATTGATCTGCTGCTGGCCTGCACATAAAGGACCAATGAAAAGAGAAAGAGAGAGAATTGTTTCCACTGCAGCTTTTGTTGTTCGGCTTGCAATAACTCATCTACCACCCACACAGATTCAAAAGTGAATGCGAACATGAAATGTCACATGTGTCATGGGTACACATTTTCTAATACACACACAGGCTCACACACAGAAACGCGCCTATCCGATAGATACTGTCTATCCGGTCAATGTTGATGAAAGGCAATAAATCTCCCAATCTAATTCCTGAGGGGACAAAGTGACACACAGGACATGAGAGGGCCAAAGAAGGTGAAGGCAGGATGATGAGGAGGAGGAAGTGGAAGGAGGGGCAGGTCAAAAATGTAAAAGGTCAAGGTGTCCCTTGCCTTTCAATTAGCAAATGTCAGTGGGGTTCTGATCAGGATCAATAAATGAGATGTGTTAGAATCTGTGTCAAGAGGGGCAAGGTTAAAACATATGCTCAATCACAGGTGACGTTATAACGACAATTTATCATAAGTGTTGTTTGTGTATCTGTTTCTGCCTAACTATATTTTTAATATCTCTTTCTCCTTCTTGTTTACTGTGACTAAAATATTTTTCCTTGCTGTCTTCTTTCTGCCAACCACTGTGGACTAACAGACCACATAAGTGATCGTAAGTGCTTTTAACTTTATTGATGTCTATCTATCTTAATGCTGGAGCTGGCAGAGGTTGTTATGAGCACTTTCATTATGCCAGTGAGTTTAGTTTCCAACCAGGATGCAGCAAAACCTGTCTTTTACTTTGTTGAATCTGGCATAGACGTGATTTTCTGCATTATTCTTGAATGTGTGTCTCTATTTACACTTCTCTTTAAGTGGGTGTGCTGTGTCATGAATGTGTGATTGTATGTGAAGACGTGTGTGTATTACTTTGTGAACCAGTATGTGTGTCTTTTTCTGTGTGTGGGTGTGTGTGTTTAGTCTCAGTGGCTCTCAGTAGGAGAGCTCCCTGCAGAAGCAGAGAAGAGGAAATGCTAGGAGCTGGTGTTTGTAGAGAGGCAGCCAGGGCTGTCAGATCAAAGCCACAGAATAATAAAGAGGAGGTAACGCACTAAGCACCAACCCCTCTCCTCCACTGCCAATAATGCAGCAGCGCCCACAGCCCAAACTTCAAATTGATCAGCTGAGGAAAGGGCCCTATTTCCCACTATCAGTGGGAATTCTTTCATTAAATTCAACCCCCTCTCTCACTCATTCTTCTTCTGAATCGTGTTAGTTTTCCTCCCTCCATCTCTCGCTCCTCCTGCTTCTATTTTCTTTATGCACTCTCTCTTACTTCCATCCTCGGCTCACCGTCCCCATCACATTCCACAGCCCCCCTTACTCATTTACCTACATAATGTAAATTCATCTCTATATCAGGCTCAGTCTCATTCCTTTAAATCAAATTAAAGACAACCAACAAGTAACCAGCTGTGACCTATCTTTCTCTGCCAGCCTACATTAAGAGGCTTTGTGGAGAACAATATTTAAATTTTTGTCTGTTGGAAAAACAGAGTATAAAAACATGACATGGATCATAAAGCACGTGGTAGAATCAAACATGCTGATTTAATGCAGCATTCACACCACGTCCAAGCATGCTGGATTTTTATGACTGTTGTTGGGGCTTTGCTTTATGGCTATTAAAGGCAGTTGTGACAGACAAAGAGAAACCTCTTCTGGTGGTCTTTACTTTTTTCTTTAAAATGCATGCTACGTTTCTCCACAGACCCTCCTTTTTCTCCCTGTCTTAATCTCATAGAAAGCCATGTGCCATCTATTTCTTTTACATGAGCTCTCTCTGTTACATTATGCTGTATCAATTTCCTGTCTCATCTCATCCTATTTTATCTGCCTGCTCTCTTCCTTGCACTTATTATTATTCTCAGCCTCATTTCATTTTGGTCTCCAGGGATGTTTTAAAGTGACATTGACTGAATATATTCATTGGCAGCTGTTAATATATAAAAATTAGTGGTAGTGTCTCCAATTATTCTGCTGTTTGTTAAGCATTTACCAGCAGTTATAGGCATATGTGTGATACATTGGAGTGATGCAGTTAATGTGTACCATGCAGCATGAAAGTGGGTCACATGATCACTACCTTTATACCATATTTATTTGATTTATAATTTTGATGTATTTATGAACATTTTTGTTATTATGTAGTTGTGATCCAGTGACACTGTGTATAACAACACTGTTTTTGGTGCTTGCAGTAAAGAGGCCTCCAGTGATCACCACACAGCCAGAGTCTGTCACCGTCTTCAGTGTTGAAGACCTCGTCATGAGCTGTGAAGCCTCTGGAAATCCTCCACCCATGTTAGTCAGCACAAACACATCCACACAAAAAAGAACATTTGTCTAATCCTGACAACACTGTGTTAGTCATGGAGGAGCCAAGCTGTTATCTTTTTCTGCTATTCACAACAGTGACCTTCCCTTATCTTGTTTAGTTGACATCTGCATATTAGTGTTACATAACAACACAGCATTTCCTTGTACCAGTTTTAATTTCAACACGGAATAAATGTTATTAAACCATGGAGCAATCTCTTCAAAGTGTATTTGCTGCCCTGAAGTGGAAAAGTGCTTCATGCACCAAGGAAGAGATGAACATCACAACTATACACCATAAGCTTATGAGACCCACTGGGGCATCTTGTATACATTTTGTAGCCATACTTTTGTATCCTCAAATCCAGTAGGAAACCATTTTGAACAACATAAAAATTATATTTTTACTTTGGTATTTTTCTTTCATCTTTCTAAGTTTCCATTGGACAAAGGATGGACAGAAGTTTTACCCAGACAGTGACCCAGAGTTGAAGGTTTCTGAATCCACTGGCTCATCTGCATTCTACACACTGAGCAATACTGTGGACACTCTGAAGCAGTACCAAGGCAAATATGTCTGTTATGCGTCCAACGAGCTGGGGACTGCCGTCTCTAATGAGGCCATACTCACCACTGACGGTAACAGCATGCTGATTAATCCAAGGAAACGTCTGATCAGTTACTGAGATAGAAACATTTTGACATTTAATTATGTAAATCCAGTCGTGCTCAGTGAATTCTTAATCAGAGGGAAATCACCCTTTCAAAGAATATCAAACGTCCTCTGATGTTTTCAAACAAACAAAATCACAATAGAGGAGTTGTGTCTGTTTTATGTCAGTTAGAGTGATACTACTGCTGTAGATGCCTTCACTATCAGGATTAAATGTGATGTGTGTTGTCACTTTGATCAGCAAAAATCTAGGGATTTACCAAGCTGTGTGTGAACAGATCCAGCTAATTCTTTGCTCTGCCCTATAGAGAGCTCATTTGTCATCAGATTGAGACTGCCACCCAGAATGCAATTACATGCAATAACATAATAATCAGCACATATTCAGGTACACATGAGCACACACACAAAGTCCCCAGAGCAAATGTAAAGAGCACCTCTGCGTATCCATCCACCTGTGTGACTGGATCTCTCCAGGACAACCTCCTTCCTTCACAGTTTCCCTGACAACGGTTTCCCCAGAAACACTCTGGTTGATGTCATGTGAAGCACTCTACAGTAGCTCCTGTGGGGTTATCAACAATGGGCAGAGGTGGAGGGGGGTGGGGGTGAGGGAAATCACATGACTCACAAATCACGTCACTGCCTCTGCGGGACAAAAGGCGGTGCCTACTCTAAAGACACTCTTTCTCAAACAGAATAGAATAAATCCAATGTGTATTGTGTATTTAAGTAACTCGTTGATTGCAGATTGCTTGAGGAGATCTCTAAATAACACAGTCATTTATACGGGTGTTTTTGTACATCAAGTGGGTGTATATCTTTGCAGACTAATGGGTGTGTCATCTTTTTTCATGCTTGTCTTCCATTAGTTCTTCCGACCTTGCAGAAAGAAAAGAAGGTTAATGTGAAGTCTGAACAGGGAAGCAGTGTAGTTCTGAAGTGTAATCCCCCGCAGAGCTCTATGGAGCCCATCATTCACTGGATGGACTGGAGTGAGTACATTACCTTTCCATCTCAGCCTCTATTACATCCTTCCTGTCTCCTCAATAAATTTGCCTCTATGGACTCTCTGTCTGTATCAGCTATCCTCTATACTTGACTGGTTGTTGATTATTTTTGAAACATTATTGTGCAAATTTTCTCTTCCAGAATACTGTTTTGTGCATTTTCAAATCTTCGTCACCTTGCAAAGGATTAGCAGGATCTATTGTTACCCCATTCACAAATGTCTCTTTGTTATTTTAATAGGTTTATTTGCCTCATCCTATTATACAGCATCTCTATGTGACCCTCCACAATTTTTCCCTCAATATTTTATTCCACTGTACTCCACTGAACCTCTGTCTTTTCTGTGTCTACCTGTTAAAATACATTTCTCTTTACCACCTTCTTTCACTGCTTACAGGGCTACACCATATTCAGCTTAGCCCACGAGTGGTGGTAGGGAAGGATGGCAACCTGTACTTTGCCCATTTGACAGCTGAGGACAGCAGGGATGACTATACCTGTAATGTCCAGTACCTGGCAACACGCACCATTCTGGCAAAGGAACCCATCTCTCTGACTGTCCTCTCTTGTAGGTTTCCCTCTCAATCAACTAGACTTCAACTGACTTGACTTAACTGTGTTTCTAAAACACATCTTTAGATGAAGAATACACTTGTTTAATGTTTAAACCAAAAGAGGGTAATGAAGAAGAAAAATAATTAATTCTGGTGCTCACTGAAAAATAGCGGATTACATGTAAAACATGCCTTATTTATTTTGTGTATAATGTCAAAAGGGAGATAAATTTAAATCTCACCCCCAACTATTTGCTGGTGTATACTGTTAGTAGATATGAAAAGTTAGTGATTTTTCTTGTCAGATTTCTGCCACTACCACAGTATAATGAAGGTGAATGCTGTTTCATCTGCATTGCCCACAGCAGTGACAAATTGCGTTTTAAAAATTCAGCAGCAACATCTTTCCAGAAACACGGTAAAGGAAGACAGCGTCAACAGTTTTTAGAGGACATTTTTCTGTGTAATGTCATTTTAATGAAAAGTTAAAGTGGCTCTGTGAGACTGTGCACATATTAAACCACGACAGTACCACAGATAGTTGAATCAAAGCCCCCTCCGTGTGGTGGCATGTTGTGCTGACCAAAGCAGTGGTAACAGTATCCAGTGAGTAGTCCTGGCCTCGACAGGGGGCCCATCACCGCTTCAGGTCAGTGGTAATGAGATGCTACTCACACTGAAATGTGGCTGCCAGCATCTGTGGCCCAACTCGGGTCAGAAAGCAGAGCATGCGTAACATAACCTCTGTGTATAAGACAAAATCTGTCTAATGATGTATTTTTAAAAGGTAAAGTATTTAGAACCAGCTTTAAAGGGGAGACTCTACACCCTGCATCCACATGTGTTAGAGGGTGATAAACAAGATGATGTACAACAACAACCTTTTGCTTTTTAAACAGCATTCACAATTCAGCATTCACAATTCAAAACACAAGTGTGGTTGCCATATTTCTAAAATACAGAAAGACGGAGATGCACTTAATATCTAGATTTACAGTGTGTTTAAATACATCCACTCATAACTGCCCCACTGTCTGTTTTACTTTTAAAAACATGTAACCTATTTGGTTAATTTTCATGCATCAGCAACAGGCGGAGATTGACAGTTAAAAACGAGCAGCAACAAAGAAGACATTTTTTGAGAGGGGTAGTGACGACTTTTTGGTTTGGTTCCAGTGCATAGCAGAAATCATCCCTGCTTGCTCTGCTGGCATCCCGTGTGCTGGCATCCCGTGTGGGTTTTACAACAGATCAAACAACCAAACCAAATCATCAACAGATTATGGCCCACAGAGGAAAAAATGTTTTGTGAATATTTTGGCTGCATCATTGTTATCAATGAAGCCACTATTTCAGTTCAACTTGTTTTCTAAATCTCTGATGACTTATTATTGTAATTTTATCTCTTAATATACTATATTAATATAATAAATGCCTTACATATACAGTATGTAGTGCCTTTAAAGTGGCTGCTGTGTCAGCAGGATTGTAATGTGAAATATTACTCATATGAATCTCTCTCTCCATCTTTGTGTTTTCCACCTCTCGCTTTTTCTCCAGCCAACTCAGTAGTACGGAACAAGAGGCCCCAGATGATGAGACCTACTGGAATCCACAGCACTTACCACACCCTCAGGGGCCAGACTGTAGAGCTTGAGTGCATCGTCCAAGGCCTGTGAGTGTGTGCATGTGTACATATGTTTGTCCTGCTCCCATCAATCAAAAACTTGACTTGTTTCTTCAAATCAATCTTACCTGCTTCTTATCTATGCAAACTGCTCTCTTCCCTCCTCCATACACTCTATTTTTACTGTTATCTATCGCTCTTGCCACCTCTGCTTTGTGCTGGCTTCTCATTTTTAAATGTATTTCTCCTCTTCACCCCCCTTTCTCTTTTTGCTTACCACCTTCATTTTAAATCAACTTTGTGGATTTTTGTTTAAATCAAACAATCAAAAAGGTGCAGATAATTAGAACACATATGCAAGCTAAACTTTTATAAACCACCTTGCTCTTAAGTAATTTATAACACACAAAAAACAACCAGAAAAATATGCCACAACCGAAGATTCTTATTTAATATAATGTTATGCTTTCAGGCGTGCCTTCAAAAATAGATGTGCACTAAAAATAAGTGGATAATAAGTGGACAGAGAAGTCTTGTCCTAAACATTACCTAGAATTCCACATCAAACAAAAACCCTGCTTCACTTCCAGTTACAACCAATTAACATAACATGCATTATTTCCCTCTGTTTTACATAATCCTTGTCTTTCTCTTGTTTTTAATTGCTGTTAATTTATTTCTCCTTTTTGATAATGCTATATAAATGTTTTTTAATAACATTTTTTCTTCTTCAGTCCAACTCCTGATGTGATGTGGCTGAGGAAGGACGGTGAACTGTCTGAATCTCGAACTACGAAAGATATGTTTGACCGCCGCCTGCGTTTCACTAATATCTCAGAGAGTGATGGGGGAGAGTACCAGTGTAGAGCCAGCAACTCACAGGGAAAGATCACACACACTTACACTGTGATTGTGGAAGGTAAACCATTTACACAATCTGTGTGTTATTATTATTATTATTATTCTTATTTAGTTATTTCCAAGTAGGCACTTCTTTAATGTTTTTATGCACAAATGCCAGAAAGAGGCATTTTCAACTTGTCCCTACAGATAAATACAAACATTTATCGACACTCAAGCAGAATCATTTAGGTAGTTATTGTAGTAAGTTTTATAGGATGTAAGGATGAGCCGTCGCACTTGAATTTAAAAATATAATCACACCACTGTATCTTTTAATCAAGTTGAGTCATGCTCTAGGTTTTCAAATAGCAATTAAATGTGTGAAAGAATAATTATCAAGCACCAGCTGTGAAGTAAGTGAAGTGTTCTCCATTTTCCTACGAGCAATATTGCAATAGACTAATGTTTCGTGCAGGGTTCCCAAATCCTGGGCCTTCTGCAAGACTGAATCAGGATGCAAAGACCCGAATGAAGCAAGTAGACTGTAATAGTTTTTCTGAGGGGTGGAAGTAGCAAAAAATAAATAGTAAAAATGGTTGTGACTTGCAGTGAAAAATGACTACATTTTATCATTCACCTCGTCTTACGTGTATCATTTACAACACAAAATTACCACTTATCATTTAACGAATGTGTCCACAGGGGTGGACGTAACAAAGAGCAATAATAAAAATAGATGTGAAATACAGCAGTGATCCATTTCTTCTGCCCGTTTATTGTATGTAGCACAGAGTTTTTGTTACATCTGCTCAAAAACCATGCCCACACAGGAAAAGCTCTGCTGCTCCACTCTCCACCTTTTCTGCCTGTGTGCCGTTTCTTCTCTGTCTGATCACTAACAGACTTGTGTTTTTATTCGTGCAACTATTAAGATAAGATAAGAAAAGAAATTTGCAGTGTTACAGAAGCCAGATGAGGTAAATGATAAAATGTGGTCATTTATCACCTCATTTTTCACTGCATCACAAGGGAATGTATCCTCATTTATAAGTACTAAACCAAAACCAGGCTCCACAGCAGATTGAACATTAAAAACTTGCTGTGCTTGTCTCTAATAAACAAAGGTACCATGCAATGACCTCATTTTCTCTGGAAAATAGACTTAGCGCTTGTACTGATAGTGAGTTCAGTATTGGGTTTCTTTTGTTTCGTACAGTGGTTAAGGCTTAATTATACCATAATTAATTACACTTTTATTTAAATATGACATTTGTAGTAGATTATTATAAGACCTGTAGTGTTTCCACCCCTTCACTGGCCTGTCAGAAATATGACAACAGCTCTCTGGGCCTTATAGATGAACAGGCTGTGTGAGTGTACAGTGTCATTTTTGTACCATTTGTAATTTATATATTATGTTCCTTCTAGCTGCTCCCTACTGGATTAAGGAGCCAGTCAGTCAGTTATTTGCCCCAGGTGAGACTGTGAGACTGGACTGCCAGGCTGATGGTATTCCCTCCCCTGTCATCACCTGGACTATCAATGGGACCCCCATCTCAGGTCAGTGCAGTAACGCAACTTTATACACATACTGTAACTCAACACAATGTCTACTATACTGTACTTGTACTAACTGTGTTTACTTTTTACCAGCAACTAACAAGGACTCTAGACACACTCTGACAGCAAGTGGATCCCTAATCCTAAATGATGTCAACTTCGGAGACACTGCCATATATCAGTGTCGGGCCTCTAACAAACATGGAACCATTCTCACCAACACCAATGTTTATGTCATCGGTGAGTGTTTGTTTTGCTGTCTGTTTTACAATAAAATATGTTTTGCCTGGTTCTAATGAGGGAGAACCTCATTTCTGAACCTCTGGTAAAAGTCATGTGACTCGTTTGTCTTTGTGCCTTGTTTCAGAGCTGCCTCCACAGATCCTTTCTGAGGACAGGAATACATATACATATACAGAGGGCAAGACAGCTCTGCTGGAGTGTGAAACCTTTGGTTCCCCTAAACCTAAAGTCGTATGGTGAGGCACATTGACAATTTTTAATTTTATTGTGTCGTATTGTAATTGTGTAATACACAGGTAACACTTCATATGCATACATTTACAGTCAGATTTGATTGAACAGGTGAATTAATCAGCCCTTGCTGTAGCTGAAAGGTCTATTTCTTACTCTGTCTGTCAGGTTATTAATGTATGTGTGTGTGTGTGTGTTTACCAGGGAGAGTGGCAACATCTTCCTCCTTGCAGATCCAAGAGTTAACCTGCTCACAAATGGGGGGCTTGAGATCTCTAATGTCACCCATGATGATGAGGGCTTCTACACCTGTTCTGTACAGAACACCAACCTGTCAGTCATTGCAGAGCTGGAGGTGCTCAGTGAGTGACACACACATGCACACACACATTCTGGTTTCCATAATTTCAGAGGACAGTGCATTGACTTACACTCATGTCCTGGAGACATACTCTAACCTTAACAATAATTACTAGTGCCCTAACCCTGACCCTAAGGGTTAGGGCAAAACATGTAATAATCGACATTATGTGGACCTGATTTTTGTCTCCATAAGGAAGAAAAGTCCCCATAATGTGACTGTGTAAACAGATTTAGGTCCACACTCACACAAAGATACACTTCCCTTATATATCTCAGTGTCAAAAGTCTTGCTGTTTGTTACAGACAGGACAGTGATCCTGTCCCCACCACAGTCTCTGAAGGTGCAGGCTGGAAACACAGCAATCTTCACCTGTCTGGCCCGAGTCGACCCAAAACTTGACTCTCCAATTATTCAGTGGAGAAAGAACAAACAGAAGCTGTTTCAATCCCACATTGATGCAAAGTAAGACTACACTATCTTTACCCTTATATATGCTGACAATTCAATCGTTCAATTTTACCACTATCTATTTTTTGTTAAATAACCAGGATGAACATGCATTTCTTTTTATCATGTGTAAGGGTGGGAAGTTGATAATGATGACTGGATATTTCAATGATATTTCCACAGATACACATTTGAAGGACCAGACCTGATAATAGCTAATGTGGAACCAGATGATGAGGGTGTGTACACCTGTCAGGTCATCACTAAGAAGGACATGGCTGAAGCAAGTGGCACCCTCACTTTATGTGGTAAGATCAATGTTCAATGATCACTGTTCTTTTGAAAGTTAAACTTCCAGTGTGTTGCTGACTCAAAAACACTTCTAGTGTCTCTATCCCCCACTTACCCCACTCCTCAACTTTCCTAAAGGAAAGCATACATTTTGGTATCTGACTGCCTTACTCATGTTTCAGAGAACTGGGGCTTATTCTTAAACCTAAAGTTATCTATGTAAATTTCTTTCACCTCATTGACATTTCAGAGAACCTGGGCTGATTCCTCAACCTAAAATTTACTGCCATCATAGCTGTTAGTCTCCTGCCTGCCCTTCATCATTTGTGATGTAAAATTAATCTTTCTGTGTCTCCACAGACATGAAAACAAAACACTGATTTACTGAGAAACACAGAAAGAGTCACGTGGAGCTGATAGGCTCAATCAGTTGTGTGCACTAATTTGACAGTGGGTTGAATATAAAAAACACAGAACTTTACCATAAAAGTGTATTTCTAAATTGTAGAGTATTTTTCAATTTGAAAGAATTTGAAAGACATATTAGGGATGTAGAAAAGCAAAATGTAGTAATGACATTGTTGTTGTTGTTGTCTTCCCAGATCGTCCAGATCCTCCGGTTCTGCTTCAGATCACTGATTCGAAACATCGTGCAGTCACACTCAACTGGACGCCTGGAGATGACCACAACAGTCCTGTGCTAGGTTTAGTACAGGCTTATTAATCTGTTTTTTTTATATATATTTCTCTAATATAATAAATTATAGTACACTGTATCTCCTGATGTGATCCAGACTTTTAATTCCTGCCACTCAGTGACTGAACGCTGTCATAAATGCAGCATATATGCAAACTTTTCTCATGCACACTAGCAACAAAACAATGTATCTTCCTCTTGTAAAATATATAAAAGCTCTGTTGTTTCAGACTTTTGCACATCTCAATATGACTTAATCTCCACTCAGCATTTATTTATGTTTCTACTGCCTCCTTATGGTTTGCCTGCTGTCTTTTATGTCACTCTTTGTCTCTGCAGAGTTTGTGATTGAGTTTGAGGACCAAAATTCAAAAGAGAAGGGCTGGGAAGGGCTGAAGAGAGTAAGCGGTAACCAAGAGCATGCTAATCTCATTTTGTGGCCCTACATGTCCTACCGTTTCCGTGTCATTGCCATCAATGATGTGGGCAAGAGCGACCCCAGCAAGCCCTCTGAAATACACACCACACCTGCAGAAGGTATGAGGACATTATTTTGTAATCTTAAGTTTTCTGGTGTAACAGTAAACCCACCAAAATCTTATACTGAACTTTATCCCCCCGAATCAAAGCACCAGACAATAATCCTGAAGATGTCAGAAGTGAGTCCACAGACCCAGACTCTCTGGTCATCACCTGGGAGGTATGTTTATTATTACCTTACTCTACAAAATTCTGAGGCAACACTAAACATAAACACAAAAAAAAGAAAAAAGGATTTGTGATCTTTTTACTGCTGTCATTACAGGAAATGGACAAACGCAACTTCAATGGACCTGACTTCAAGTACAGGGTGCTGTGGAGGCGAGTGGTGGGCAGTGGGCCCAAGTGGCACATCAACTATACAACAACACCACCATTTATTGTCACTGATGTTGGGAACTTCTCTGCCTTTGAGCTCAAAGTTCAGGCTGTCAATGAGAAAGGAGAGGGACCTGAGCCAGACCCAGTTATTGGCTACTCAGGGGAAGATGGTAAAAATATACATATACTGTATAGCTATACTTTTACTCTATTTCAGCAATACTCTTCATTTTACTGGAAGATCCCCTTTTTCACTTCCAACCTCGTTGTTTGCCATCGTCCTGTAGTTCCGTTGGAGGCTCCCATGGATGTAGGTGTTGTGCTAATTAACAGCACAACCATAAGAGTGACCTGGGCACCAGTAGACAGAGAGACGGTCAGAGGACACCTGCTTGGGTACAAGGTACCAATCTTGTATCTCTTCTGCTGCTGTCCTCATGAATGAAACATATTTTTTGGGTTTATAGTTGGTGGAGTGACATCTCTGTTTGGCATACCCTACATATTTGTCTGTGACACTGAAACGTTTCCTCATTTTTGTCCATTTTTTCTGGCTGCAGATCTACTTGACCAGGACTGGTTCTAGGGGCCACCACAGAGGCCGCAGGGCAAAGGAGTCAGAAAACACCATAGTGTTGGAAACTGAGGCCAATGAGGAGAAGAGGATGATCAGTGATCTTCGACCATTCTCCCACTATACCCTAGAAGTCACTGTATTCAACAGCAAGGGAGAGGGACCTGCCTCTGAGATGCTGTCCTTTGAGACTCACGAGGGAGGTGAGGCTGAGAAAGAGAGGGGGGAAAAAATCAGGATTGGAGGAGGGAAGGAGTGACAATTATGAGGGAGGTGATAAATAAAATGGGTGAAGAGGTTTAGTTAACTGACAGGGACCTACGGTCAATTTAGAGTGTCCAGTTAACATGGGGGTGAGCATGTGAACTCCATAAAGAAAGGCCCTCACAAACCTGAGTTTTTTTGCTGTAAGGCAACAGTGCTATCCATTACCCTGCCCTGTGTCCGGAAAAAGGTAACAGTAGATCAAAATAGTATAATAATGCCATTATTATAATAAGACAATAAAATCAGGGAAACACGTGAGGCATATTTTGAATATTCAAGTTCTTTTTGCAGCTAGTGGAGTTGCACCCTGGTTGCTATTCAATATGGTGTTTCCTCTGGGTTGTAGGTTTGTGAAAGTGACTATACAAATATACTATTTTTAATATCTGCCAATAAATGCTCTTAAATGTCACACACTGGACCTTTAATCATTCTTGTTTGTGCTGCTCCTAGTTCCTGATCCCCCCTTGTTCCTGACATTGGACAGCCCATCAGAGACAGAAATTACTCTTCACTGGACGCCTCCTGACCAGCCCAATGGAATCCTTACTGGATATCTACTGCAATACCAACGGAGTGAGCTTTATTTCCATTTAATCTTTGTGCATCCTGTGCACAAACAGGAAATCCTTTTGTTTGATGGACCTCACTTTCAGCTGAATCAATAACACCAAAAAAATGTCAAAAGTAAAGCCTCCTAATGATGCTCATCAGTCAATGACATGTCACCCAGAACACTGTGTCACCCATAATGATGTGCTGGAGATCAAACACTGATGGAATGTTTTTTCCTGTCCTATGGTCAGTTGTGGAGAATGATGACAGCCCCATGCAAGTAGAGACAATAGTGGATCCTAAAGTCACCCATCTCACTCTGAAGAACCTGGACCGTCACAGCCATTACCGGTTCTACCTGAGGGGGCGCACTGCTACTGGGGATGGAGAGCCCATAATGAGGGAGGGGGCCACCATACTGGATGGAGGTAAAAAAAAACAAAAAACAACCTTCATAGTCACAAATATGACACATGTAAGACCAGATTGAGATCCATTTTTGAATATGATTCCTGTGTCTGAATGCATTTCAGGGCCTCCAACCAACTTCAGCCTGTCGGTGGGGGAAACCTCTGTTAACCTCAGCTGGGTAGCCAAAAAGAGACACAGGAATGTTAACTTCCAGATCCACTACCTCAAAAAAAAGGGTATAATAGTGACACTTAAAACTACAAATAAAACCCCAGGGAAATCCACTTAGTTCATCTAAGGTCTAATTTTTCAATCCTGACCAACAAAAAAGAAACCAAGGTTTATGTTTTGTTTCTGTAGGTGGCAGTAAATGGAAGAAGACAGAGCAGGTGAATTCCTCTCAGTCTTTCTACCAACTCCAGGGCCTGACTCCTGGCTCTCATTACCGTCTACTCTTCATCTACAGCAACAAAACCTACTGGGAGACTGACATTGAGACAGAAGGAACAGGTACTATGAGCTTACTGCCTTCAATCATCCTGTATTCTTTTATCTTCTTTGTTCACTCCTCTGGGCTTCCACAATTCTAAATATAAAGTGTGATCATGGAGAATGTGTGTCGGAAAGTCCCCTGCTCTGCCTGTGAAGTGCTTTCAAAGGATTCTGTGATAAGAGAGCTTGGTTAGCATTATGAAAGGATCAATTACTTGCATTTGTTTCTCCAGTTATTTTAGGGTTCCTTCTGAAATGTCACCCTGTCTCTGCTTGAACTTTAATCCTGTTTTCCCATTGAAAAAAAACCCCTACTCTCTTCTTGTTTATGTTCCTCTTATTTGCCTGCCAAAGAAGTGACAGAGATGCAGCAAAGCTTTGCAAGCCAAGGCTGGTTTATTGGTGTTGTGAGCGCCATGGTGCTGCTGCTGCTGATACTGCTCATCCTCTGCTTCGTCAAGAGGAGTAAAGGGGGGAAGTACTCAGGTAAATACAGTCCACCATGGTGAATGGAAATGGTGAATGGACCATTCATCAGAGAGAATGTTGAACTGTTTGAGGGTTGATATTTTCAATATTATGTTGTATAATTTTCTATATTTGTTTTGCCTTCAAGGCCTGTGAGCACAAGAAAAGCAATGTTAGTGTGAGGCCATAAAAGTGGCTGATGTTTAGTAGTCAGAAAAAAATGCACCCCAGTAATCAAGATTATTCTGATTGGAAACAAATAGAGTAATATAACATTGCACCATATTCTCCTCTAACAGCTCTCTTTGCTTTGTTATTCTTTTTGTGGTTAGAAAAAAAAATCCAAAGTTCTCTTTGCCAGGCTTTTATAGAAAAATATGTATGTTTCTGTTGCAAAAACAAAAAAGTAAACTGAAAAATAAATCCTAACCCTAACTAAATGGCTTACAAATAAGTACTGTAATGCAAAATGTATAGTTATATTCATAATAGCACATAAAGCTAAATGTCAGACAAGATACTAAGTCAAATAACCTATAATCCTCATAAAAAAATTGATTGTACACAAATATTCTAGTTCCACTGCACAGATTTGTCATATCTTTCAGTCCAGCCCAATGTCTGAGACAGAGGGTGAGAGAGAAACATGGCTGAGATCTTTCTCATAATGACATTGAATAATCTCTCTCCTCGTCAGTGAAAGATAAAGAAGAAGGCCCAATGGATTCAGAGGCACGGCCTATGAAAGACGAGACTTTTGGAGAGTACAGGTTTGCACATTCTTTATTTGAGTGTGTTTCTATGGATGTTTTAAATTCTAATGCCTGACAGCCCTGTTTCCCTCAGCACTATGCTTTTTTTTCCTAACCCGTTGTGTTGCTTTTATTGTTCCTCTTCTCCACAAATGCTTGCCTGTGCTATGCAGATCTCTAGAAAGGTATGCTGCAATGTGATTTGCCCAAACTTATTTATTCTTTATCCCCTGCTCCTGCAATACGTGACTATTGTTGTTGCTGTAATTTTTGACATAAGCAAAATGTAATGTATTACATATAGGGCTGCAGCTAACAAGGCTTTTGCTCTCTATGCTACAATATGCTGATTTTTGTTTTCCAACGAGTCTATTAATCAGAGATCAGCAAATTTTCACATTAAAGAGCATAAAGCTATAATTTGTAAATGGTGAGAAGGGTTTTTTAAACCCCAAACTAATTGCAGTTATAGCCTTATGCATGTTTGGTTCATATATCATTTATTTTTACATGTCTTACACTCCTTCCTTCTGACCTCGTCTGTGCTCTCACTTACTTTAGTGATCTGGAGGAAAAGCGCACGGCCAGCCTGCCGTCACTGTGCGAGGAGAGTAAACTGTGCAGCGTGGACAACCTTGACTTCAACGGCAGCAGTGCCATAACCACAGAGCTCAACCTGGATGAGTCTCTGGTCAGCCAACTCAGTCGGCCCAGCGAGGGTCCAGACAACTCGCCACTAAACCCGACCACCGTCTCTCCAGCCAACAATGGCACGCCTAATTCAGTTACCATTCTCGATTAACCCCCATACAACCACAGGGGACCACCAGACCAAAACACGTCAACACATATGTGCCCATATGCTCTTGTTCCTTAATTACTTGCTGATCCCTACTTTGACTACTATAAAACAATCAATATATTGACTATTCAGATGCCCCTGCAGTCATCTGATCGACTGAGACTATTTTGACCAAAGGAGTGTCCAAAGTAGTGGACAGTTTGAAAAAATTGTGACTGACCTGAATGTTCTTTGACCCCCCCATCCCCCTTTATCTGAGTAGTTTACAACAAATTCAAATGACTAACACTCATCCCCCCCTTCCTTCTCTCTGCAACTAACTCTGTAGAAGGAGTAAAACAGAATGATGTACAGAAATATCCGAGGGACTGCCGGTGTGGTTCTATAGATGATGATGTGTGGTCCTATAGAGATGCAGAATCGTACAATGAAAGAGGGTGTTGGTGTGTGGAGAATCAGACAGCACATGCTGCTGTAACATGTCTTGAAACTTGGAGATATTTATCATCTCATGACTTACTGTATGTTACACATGTCTAAGGCCATTTAATGTCTCAGATTGAACTGACATACAATTCTTCTTTCTCATTTTATGTGTTTGAAAACAAGAAACTACTTCTCTTGTCATCAGGTATTTTTACATTTTATCATCTTATGTTATGTTACACATTATTTACGTACAACTCATGACTTCTCTGTACTGGCATTATTCATAGATCAAGATGTTTTCATTAAAAATAAGTGAAGCCAAGTTTCTTACTATAAATAACATTGGATGCATTACGGGGAACTTGCTGTGAAGATGCTGAGTAGCATCTGGTGTATATAGCTGCATCTGCATCTATCTACTTAGCCATAATACAGTATTATTATGTACATGCTCCTTATATGTTCCTGTGCCTGCTGGGTCTGCATAGCGCACCAGAGTGATGCCATTACTCTCGCCTTCCCACCAGAAGTGTAATGCCATTATTGGAAATGATATTGTAATTTTTTGTGTCAAGACCTATATGTAGCTTTCTGTATCTGTCTTTGTCTCTTTCTACACTGTATTAAAACATTGCTGTCTCTAATTAACAACCTTTTCTTACCTATTCATCTCATATCATGCAACTTGTTTGAGGAGCAGTATTTATATCACAGATTTGAGAGAGCAGTCTTGTGACAAAACACTCTCAAGTTTTATTTTAAAAATTAATGCAAGCTGGTATTACAGGCAGGTGTGATGATTGTTAGTTGGTATACAAAAACGGCAGCCAGTTGTTAGAACAAACACAGAGAATGTATTATTTTTAGGGCTGGGTCTTAATTGTTTCTACATGCTTCTAATGAAAAAAACCTGAGATAATAGGTACTGGAGTGACTATGAGAAAACCTGAAAGGAAAGTTCTTTTCCCCCATTGAATGTAAATATAGCCCATAAAAGACTGTTCTTATGAACCTAACCTTGTTTGCTAAAAATGTGAAAAAAGTGCAGGTTTTAAATATCTTTAAAATGTTGCAAGCTGTATTTTTTTTTTCTTTGTACTATTGCTCTGAATTCAACTTTTCCATTTTTGACAAAAGACTGCAGTGAGATTTGACTGTTTTAGCAAAAATAGTTGAGGTATAAAAAATGGAAAAGGAAAAAAATCCACATTGTTCTGTAGACATTTTGGAATAGTTCCTGATTTGAAAATCGAAAAATGTACATTAGCGTAATTTAGTGATAGAGGTAGTTACATTTCAATAAAGAGTGCTTTACTGCACACAACCATCCAGCAATGCATTGCAGTGCAGTGAATATCTGTGGAGTTTTTGTCTGAGGCAGTTATGAAAGGCAGGGATGCAGTGAGCCAGGTTGTGCACGCCACAGGGAGCACATACATGCAACGTCGCCGTTCCCCTTTGTCCCTTTTCAAATAAAAGCTTGACACTGGCCAAATGTTACTTGGCAGACCCTGAGGTAAAGGAAATGGGAAGTCTAAAATGACCAGTGACACATAGATGTGTGCACACTCCCTGCTGATGGTTATAAACATACACACTCAGGACAAATAAAGGTTTTAAAACATCTATTTTCATACAGGAATGATGGAAGACACAAAATATGTCAATATTCTAACTGCTGCTAAACATCTGTGTTTTGTCAGTGTTCGGAGCAAATGTTAGGTTTGACTGAGGAAGGAGTGTACACACACACACACACACGCACGCACACACACACACACACACACACACACACACACACACACACACACACACACACACACACACACACACATACTCAACTGCCACTCACTCTTTGCTTTTTATGTATTTAGGGGAAATGTGAGGGCACTGGCATTTGCTTTCCATTGTTTTCCCCTATTTTTTCTAACTAAAGATAAAACATTTTTTAAAAAAGTGAATGGGTTTGTTTATAGAGTCCTCTTGATAATTCAGAAAAACAGACTTTTAACAACAATGAAAATGGGGGAGGAAGGGGGGACGCAGGTGCGTGTCCCTGTTGGAGTGTAAATGTGCTTCTTTGTGGTGTGTGGGATACTTAATACAGTAGATGGGTGGACTTGTACCACATGTGGGGCCAATATAACTGTACCTGCATTATGATTCTACCACTGTAACTGAATATATGAAAATAAAGTACATGGAACAATCTCTACCAAAAAAGGATTCACTTTTTGTGCAACTAGCCTGAGCAGAAGAAATCAATGACTATGAGACGTAAAATAGAGCAACAGGTATTGATTGAGAAGAAATGTGAGTATAATAATCAATAGCTTTCATGAGTTCATTGTCACAGGAGGACAATCCTGGATCAGTGTGAGGTGGTCAGCGAGAGCTGCTGTTGAATTGATTAAAGTAGTCCTCAGTGGGTTTGTTGGTGTACAGCTTCTGATTCAGGAACTCCTGACTGAGAGAGGCACAAACACAAAGAATCACACAGTGACTTAGTGTCTCCAAAAATGTTAAAAAACATTAACCCCTCCACCCAAAATGTATTTGCTGGCCCTGTGTGTGCAGTGCTTACTGGGCCTGCTGCTCACTAACTAACTGCATGTTGTACTGGTCCATCTGAATCCTCCTTTGTCTCCTCAGCTCTGCTGCTTTTGTCTCCTCATCCTCTGCTTCTCTGGACAGCTTTAGGAGCTGAAGGTCCCACGTTGCATCATGTATCTTCTCAGCACCACGCTGTCTCTACATACAGTACAGAAATTTCTAAATCAATCCAAGTTATTCAAATTAAAACAATTTCCTGTCATGTTTTGTTTTATAATTTTAGAAGATTTACATTTTTTTCAATCTGAGTTAGAATAATTTCTTCTTGTTCAGAACCATAAAGAAATATTCACAAGGAAATAGGTCACAGATAAAATTCTGAAACTTAAGTTGGTAGAGAAAAATCATAAACTCGGGTGTTCGTTCAGGGTGTTAGTACTTGTCCTGCAAAGATGAAATAGAGGAACATATTTGTGTGGATGCTGTTCGTCCCTCCTTTAGCACTTCACTTAGAAAATTTATGTTGATAATTCCTTTAAATTATCACGCGAGTAAACTGTTTTGGGAACCACAGTTTTGAAGGAATTCTAAAGAAAAAGTGGATCTAAAAAGGAACTTGGAAAAGAGTAAAAATACGGTTATTATAATTAGGAAGACCCCAGTACCTGTCTCTCAAGGCGCTGTGCCTCTCTCTCCCTTTGGATCATGCTCAGCTGCTCAAGGCTCATCCCCTTCCACCTGTCAGTCAGAACCCGGTGTGTCGTCCCTTTTCTTTGCCCTGTTTCTGCTGCTTCTGCACACTCTGTCATCATGTCTGATGTCACTGTGTGCCACATCTCTGCAAGATTTTCCCTCTCCTCTCTCCTGTGTTGCTCCTTCAGTTTTTCTGCCTGCTCTGTGGCCTGTGGACAACAGGTCAGTGTGAAGCCTTTCTCTTGATGGAATACCATCAGCTATTACCATAGAGCAAAGAATGAACCATAAGGTAAATGTCCTCCTGAGAGATTCAATCAGTCAGTGACATTTGCTTGTGCTTTATGCATGAGTGTTTATTAGAGAAACCACACATGTGCCAAAAAATACTATAACTTGAAAGATGTGTAATGATACCTCCCAGTGGAGGATTCAATGAAGAGCATTCAGACAAGGCCTATCAGTGCTGTTTAACCAGAATCCTCCTGCAGCAAGTGTGTGCATGACTTAACATTTTCAATTAGCACTTGAGAACACCATGTCACAGCTCAAAACCCTCCTGGATTTTGCTTTTCATCACTCAAATCAGTAGGTGGTGTGGGAGTGTTTCGTCTGCGTGTCCATCTGCATGCACTGTACCAGAGCTCGATTGTAGTTGTCGAGTGCGATGCGGATAGCTTTTTTACATTCCTCCTCTAGTGCCGCTTGTTGAACCCCCCTTGCATCCTGATGCACTAGTTCTCTGCTCACAAGCATCTCTGTGGAACACACAGGTTCAAAATCATCATTTTTAAGACACCCACATCGGCCACTGCCCATTGTTCAGAGCTCTTCAATTACACACTCACACATACGTAATGGTAATCTGTGATGAGCATCCATCAGTGCCACCTGGCAATAAGGGCTGTGCGTGGGAGTGTGTGATTGTTTGAGCAGGAAAGCATGAAGCATGTGTGATTTACAGCAGCTATAGTGTGTTCCGTGTTAGCTCATCTGTGATTACACTGTGTTTGCTTGTCTCTTTTTCACCTCGTTGCTTGTGTCCCATGAGCCTTCTTGCCTTGTCTTCCTTCTGCGCCCGCAGATCTCTTTCTGTCTTTTTTATTTGTTCTCTCCTCCTTTGCTCCTCTCTGATTCCCTCTCCCTGTACATGAAACAAAACCAAAGTACTCAAGAAGAAATGTGATAACTAACTTAACTCTTTGCTGGACTGTGTTTCCCTGCTGTTAATGCACACCATGCACCTGCCTGTCACACAAAGCCTACCTGAAAAACTTGCATACTTGCAGGCCCCAGCTCACCCTCTGGAATAGTGATCATGGACGCCCCCTTTAGGCCAAACTTGAGACCAGCATCATTGGAGTCCTCCACATGCTGCTGAGAGGCCCAGTGTTGGACCAAATCAGTGTACACAGCTGCCCGCCTCTCTCTTTCTTTAGTGTCTTGTTGCATCAGTATGCTGTCATGAAACTCTCTTAGTTTATCTGTACAATATTGATAGCAAACAAACCTGTGATTAGTGCTTACTACTGGTCAAAGACAATTTCATAAATGAGGAGGGCTTTAGATCATATTCTGGGACCGAGTTTCATACTAATGGGATGACTTTTGTCTGTCCATGCCTCAAACCCCAGTTTACCGAAAGCTTTGTCTCGTTGTTGCTCCATCTTTTGCTGATACTTTTTCTCATGGACTTGTTGATTTAGAACATCGAGGGCAACACCCATCACACGTTCCCGGGTATTAAAGATTCTGGCCTTGCGTGCTGTCTCTGCAGACCTTCTCCTCTCTACAGCCTTTTCAATAGAGTGGTCGACAGGCAAATCCACTTTGTACATGTTTGCAGTTTCCAGTGGGCTGGGAGAGAGAAAACACAGTATTACATCAGGATTTGTGGCTCAAATTTAAGTCAAAAATACATATATGTAGCATCAACACGTCTTAAAAATGCTCTCTGAAATAAAGAAATCAAAATAAAAGTACTAAAAACCCGTAAAAAATATGTATTGGGTGTCAGAATATTGTATATTTAATTTTAAATACATATTTAAAACTAGCATATGTGTCTTGACACAAGACAGATATAGGTGGAATATTGGCTATAAAATCATCAAAAAATTGCTTCACTAAAAAAAAGGCTGCAAGAAAGTTCTTTAACATCGGATGTATTTTCTGTTAAGACGACTGCAATAATCGATTTAAAGTAAACACTCACCTCCGGTGTGGAAAAATTATTTGAAATAATTTACTGAACAGACAAGTGTCGTGAGGCAGCTCCGTGTCATGTTGCGTTGGTAACTATGGCAACATCTCAACACATGGACCAACGTATGTTAGAACTAAATGAAATAAACATATGTCATTCATGCACATGTATAAACATAAACCCACTCTGACGTTAACGTGGTGTTGGATAATAGTTTAATACACATCCATGTTAGTGGCATGATCTTAAACACATCAGAGATGAGCTCCGGGCAAATCACTCAATATGGTCTCGCGAGAAACCGCGAGATTACATGTCGCGCGCTCGAGGGTTTTCCTGTTCGACTGTAAAATGGCGCATTGTTGTCAACGATACGACGCCGCTATTTGATTTGAAGCATGAGCTATTTGCGATGTTAAGACAAATGTACAGCTCACAATGTGACTTGTGCATAGGCCAGTCATAAATTCAACGGGGGTTCATTCATTTGTGTATGCGCTTCGCCTTTAAGGATTACCGTTTCGATAAACACTTGTTAGCATTAGCAACATTTTACTTGCAAACACCCACTTCAGTTTTTTAGAACACGGCGACACGAATACAACGAACATGGGCTATTTAAAACTGATAGAGATCGAAAACTTCAAGTCATATAAAGGAAGACAGATCATTGGACCTT
The DNA here is from genome assembly GCA_016785285.1 of Brachirus orientalis. NCBI lineage: Eukaryota > Metazoa > Chordata > Actinopteri > Pleuronectiformes > Soleidae > Brachirus > Brachirus orientalis. The sequence continues at coordinate 12,937,337 of JAFBJR010000150.1, forward strand.
TTCACAAGTTCACTGCAATCATCGGACCCAATGGATCTGGTATGTTTTGATCGTGGCTAATGCAGAATGAACATAGCTTGTTAGCATCGACTAGCAGTAAGCACATCGGTGTGCTGTCCCTCTTACATCAGATTTTATCACAAGCTCTGCTTATGTGTCGCACTATCGTCAGTATTACCCGTCTGCATTCTGCTTTTAACCCCGTGCACCTGTATTATATGATTTGTGACTGTTAGCTTACACAATGCTGTACGTCTATATTTGTAAGATGATTGTAGCAACCCTTAAACTAAGTCATAATTCTAGTTTCTGTCGACATAATTATTTTTGTCGTCTTTTTATGAACACAGATAGTCCGTCCCATGCCACCTCTCCCTCTCTCTGCTCTATTATATATGTTTACTGATCAGTGATTACGGCTTTATTCTTCTTCACACAGTAAACGGTCAAAATTTAAAACCAGCTAACACAGCTGTATCTAATGAACCGTACAGTACACCCTGGCTGTCTTCAGTTCATATTTTATTTTTTGTTGCCAAAATATTAATGTTAACATCATTTGCAGGAAAGTCCAACCTCATGGATGCCATCAGCTTCGTGCTGGCGGAGAAGACCAGTAACTTGCGTGTGAAGACTCTAAAAGATCTTATCCATGGAGCACCTGTGGGGAAGCCAGCTGCCAACAGAGCCTTTGTCAGTATGGTGTACCAGGAGGATACTGGAGAGGAACGCTCCTTCACAAGAGTCATTATTGGTATGAGCTGTCACCAGCAGTCATTAATGTTTTGGTTATTTCCTTTATGTTAATATGAACGGATCTGTTCAATGAAACACCCATAAAACCAGTCCATGTGTGCTTTTAATGAGCTAATATTTCCGATGTTTTACTCTAATGTGCATCAGGTTCCTCCTCTGAATACCGCATCAACAACAAGGTAGTGGGTCTGCCTGAGTATAGTGAGGAGTTGGAAAAACTCGGCATCCTTATCAAAGCTAGGAACTTCCTGGTCTTTCAGGTGAGAACGAAATCCTAACATTTTCTTCTAAGTGGGCAAAAAATGAATTTATGTCCTGTCATAACAATTTTTGCACAGCCAAAGGTTTGCTGTCTCATTGATTTCAGGACTGTCTGATATGCATTGCTTATCATAGTTTCAAGATGTTTATTCAATTTGTAAGCTGAAGATTGAACACATGCAAGAAATGCTTTGTTTTTGTGAAAAATATTGAATTGATGATTTAAAGTTATGACTGCAACAAACAGTACTGCCCTGTAAGTAGGAATGTTATGTATGTTGCACTTACTCCTTGTGGTGGAAACAATGATGTTGGAAATCAGAACAAAAGCGTTTTATATATATACTGTACTGTATGTATATATATATTTGTGATGATTTTGAAGATTGATTTTTGTCTGGGTCCCTAACCTTTTTACCCCTAGGGAGCCGTGGAGTCCATTGCCATGAAGAATCCCAAGGAACGTACTGCTCTGTTTGAGGAGATTTCCCGTTCTGGAGAACTGGCCCAGGAATATGACCGCAGGAAGAAGGAGATGGTGAAAGCCGAAGAGGACACACAGTTCAATTATCATCGGAAGAAAAACATTGCTGCTGAGCGTAAAGAAGCGAAGCAAGAGAAAGAAGAGGTTTGTTTCACAAGTTGATTGCAAAAGCAGAATATCTGTAGTTTAATTTACTCCTACACAGTTGTGTTAAACTTGAATGGTAAATGAAATGTGTACTATTTCCTCCTCCTGCTCAGATATCAGCTAATGAATTCAAATTTGCCATTGGCTATTTTGTCCATGAACTGTTGCTCTGTCACCTTTCTCTCTCTCATCACATGAGGTACAGAGGGCATTATTTGACAACTACAACTCAGTGTCAAATTTTACTACCAGACCACACCCCCTCACTGCCCCACTCTCTCCCTACCTCCTCCTCTCTCTCACTCAGGTCCCAGCCCACTTCTTAGAATTTTTCAAAATCAGGCATCGGGCAGAGTTAGCTGCATTGACATGTACGCAGAAATTGATCTGCAGGAACAGTTTGATTCCATTCTTTCTTCTTGTCTGTAACACTTCGTTGCTGCCTATATTTGCAAGGGCATTAAAATAGATTTTGTCCATTATTTTAGACACGTAGAATTTACATCTTCACAAATTAACTATGTGTCTCCTTTCATTTTGCGTGGCTTCCAGGCTGAGCGTTATCAGCGCCTGAAGGATGAAGTAGCAAGAGCCAGTGTTCAGTTGCAGCTCTTCAAGCTTTACCACAATGAAACTGAGCTTGAGAAACTGAATAAAGAGCTGGGCCAGCGGAACAAGGAGATTGATAAGGATCGTAAAAAGATGGACCATGTGGAGGAGGAACTGAAGGATAAGAAGAAGGAGCTTGGCAGGATGATGAGGGAGCAGCAGACCATTGAGAAAGAAATCAAGTAAGTAACATGACTGCTGTGTCATATTTTAATACACATACTGTACATTGATCCTGTGCTGTTTACAGTGTATGGCTTTATTGATCATGTGACTCTTTTTCGCAGAGAGAAAGATTCTGAGTTGAACCAAAAGAGGCCACAGTACATCAAGGCCAAAGAGAACACATCACACAAGATCAAGAAGCTTGAAGCAGCACGCAAATCACTGCAAAATGCTCAGAAGATGTACAAGAAACGCAAGGCCGACATGGATGAGCTGGATAAAGAGATGAGGTCGGTGGAGCTGGCCAAACAAGAATTTGAGGAGAGAATGGAGGAGGAGGCGCAGAGTCAGGGTCAGGATCTCACTCTGGAGGAAAACCAGGTCTGATATGGTTGAAAATTGCTGATTTATTTGTTTTTTATTTATTTGATATCTTCCAAACTATTCTTACTCCTCAAAGACTTGTTCAGAATAATGAAGATTGCAGTAAAAAATCCAATAAAACAGCTGGCTATCATCCTCATGTACTAGATGACTGTGCAGACAAGATATATGTAGTATATCACACACAGGTAGTCTTGGCTTTCAAAATACATGAGTGCATATTATAGATTTTCAGCAGGTGGGAATTTTGTATTGGTGTCAAACACCTAATGGATACATTCAAGTGACTCAATAAAACGCACTGTTTCTCTCTTCCCTTCAGGTCAAGCAGTACCATCGTCTGAAAGAGGAGGCCAGTAAACGTGCTGCAACACTGGCACAGGAGCTGGAGAAGTTCAACCGTGACCAGAAGGCTGACCAGGACCGCCTTGACTTGGAAGAGAGAAAGAAAGTTGAAACAGAGGTAAGTTATATAATGATGACAACACTTTTATACCATAACATTGTTTTTTGCATTGATTTGGCTACATATAACAGTATATTGTTGTTGTTTCTCTCCAGGCCAAAATCAAACAGAAGATCAGGGAAATTGAGGAAAACCAGAAACGTATTGAGAAATTAGAGGATTATATTGCTACCAGCAGGTATGCTGCTTTCATTGATCAGTGTATTGATTTGATTTCTCAATTATACTCGCTAATTTACACACTTGTGTTCTGTTACCCTCAGGCAGTCACTGGATGAGCAGAAGCGCATGGAGGAGGAGCTGACTGAGGAGGTGGAGATGGCCAAGAGGAGGATTGATGAGATCAACATGGAGCTTAACCAGGTACACAACACACACCCACAAGAAAAAAAGAAAATTAATTATATTCTAAGTGAGATTTTTACCTGGTTCTATAATCTATGCTAATAAAGTGTGCAGCAAAAAACTAAATTTCTGTATAAAGATTTATGTTTTGTTTGTCTGTTGGTGTAATTTGAAATAACCTAACCTAGTGTGATAGGTTAGGTTATTTCAAATTCCTAGTGTGTCACACATTACCTGTTAAAAACTCAAGCAGAGCAAAAGCGTAGCTCTGTTTAATTTGACACTGATAACATACCATGCAGTATATGCAAAATGGAACATATTTCAAATGGAACACATTTTTGTGCATTTAAAGACCAAAAACCTGGCCTGTGTTCAGTTGCAAGAACAACTGATCACAACTATTATACTGTAAGCACTTTATAGTTAACATTACAGAACCAGACCACATAAACCCCATTATGGTAAAGACATGTATAATTTTCCAAAAATAAAATATTATTGTCTTTTTTTTTGTAGGTAATGGAGCAGCTTGGAGATGCTAGAATTGACAGACAAGAGAACAGTCGCCAGCAGCGCAAAGCTGAAATAATGGAGAGTATCAAACGACTCTACCCAGGCTCAGTGGTAAGGCAACTGACTACTCCTAGTACAATTTTAGTTCATTTTCATGTGCTGGGAAAACCTACAGTTTATTTTTTTCCTACTGGATTTAGTGAAAGCATTGAATAAACCATACATTAAGTGATGGTAAATAATATTCTGCTTTTTCTATCCTCAGTATGGTCGGCTTATTGACTTATGTCAGCCCACTCAGAAGAAGTATCAGATTGCTGTGACCAAAGTGTTGGGCAAGAACATGGATGCCATCATTGTTGATTCAGAGAAGACAGGAAGAGACTGCATTCAGTACATCAAAGAGCAGAGAGGAGAGCCTGAGACCTTCCTTCCTCTTGACTACCTTGAGGTAAATTCTAGAAAGTCTGCTCAGTGAGTTAGACTATACAGTATCAAAACCACCACCAATGGAAACATCCTGTATTTGATTTATAGTTTTAAAGCATGTCAGATTCATTTGATGCTTCCAAAATAGTTTGTTGCAGCAAACTTTATTGGTTAAGTAATTTCTGTTAAATGTGAGGCACTAGTTTAGGTGTAGAAAGCTTATCAGAATTATAAATTGCGCCATTATAAGACTTGTAATAAGCATTTCTTGTAACAAAGGTGAAACCAACTGATGAGAAACTGCGAGAGTTGCGAGGAGCCAAGCTGGTGATTGATGTGATTCGCTATGAACCTCCCCACATTAAGAAAGCTCTGCAGTATGCATGTGGGAATGCCTTGGTCTGTGAGAATGTAGAGGATGCTCGAAGGATCGCTTTTGGAGGTCCATATCGACACAAGGTACTTGACCTAATTTGGGCTGCTAGTTCAATTCTTGTATGTATCTATTGTCTAATGTTCCACCTAACCTTGTCTTTTCTGTCCACTTTCAGACTGTAGCCCTGGACGGTACTCTGTTTCAGAAATCTGGTGTCATCTCTGGAGGAGCCAGTGACCTGAAGGCCAAGGCCAGGCGCTGGGATGAGAAAGCAGTGGACAAGCTCAAGGAAAAGAAAGAAAAACTCACAGAAGAGCTGAAGGTAAATTTTAAACATAAATCTTTTTCTGTATTAGTCTCTTATATTTTTTTGCAAGGGACATATTTTGTAATCTACCTTGTAAGGTAACTTGTTTTGTGATTTAGAACGGCAATAATAATCATGATATTTCTTGATTATATTGCCTAAAATAATTGTGCAGCCTGCTATGTTTTTAAATTTTCAGTGCTGCATCTGACGGGATGTTGTTTCCTCCTTATTTTGCAGCTGTCTCATGACAGTTTCCACTTTTTTTTATTGTAGGAGCAAATGAAGGCCAAGAGGAAGGAGGCAGAGCTGCGTCAGGTGCAGTCTCAGGCTCACGGTCTGCAGATGAGACTCAAATACTCCCAGAGTGACTTGGAGCAGACAAAAACCCGCCACCTCTCCCTCAACATGCAGGTACAACATGATTGCAGCTCATTATCATTCCTTTCCTTTATGGCTGTTTGAAACTGTTGTATTTAAGCTTGTGTTATTTGTGTCATTCAGGAAAAATCAAAGCTTGAGAGTGAATTGGCAAACTTTGGCCCTCGCATCAACGATATCAAGAGGATTATCCAGTCCCGTGAGAGGGAGATCACTGACCTACGGGACCGCATGAACCTGGTGAGACTGACATCAAGTGAGGCTTATTTAGAATTTGATTTCTGAATTTTTTACATTGCTGTAATATCAGTATGTATGTGTTTGTTGTCTAGGTGGAAGATGAAGTGTTTGTGGATTTCTGTGAGGAAATTGGAGTGAGGAACATCAGAGAGTTTGAGGAGGAGAAGGTGAAGAGACAAAATGAAATCGCAAAAAAGCGGTGAGTTTATACAGATTGTTAGTTCAAGCTGAAGTAGACATATTTTTGACTTATATGTGTCATTATGAAGTTGAAAGTGATTGCACACTGTAGCTGTAATAGAAAAAATACAACTGGTGCCATCTGGAAGGGGTTTTCTGGACAAATGAGCAACTGTGTTATTTCATATCTAAAATGTGTTCATCTGGGTGTTTATTGTGACCAAATGTATCCTTTGCTCTGAAGAAACGTTTGTGTGTCTCTAACAGCATCTTGTCACTGCTGCATCTTTATGATGGTGAGCAAACAGGAATCACTAGGGACAGGAAAGGAAAGCTATCTGCTTATCTGTGTAATGTAACCTGCCATCCATTATTTTCCCTCAGTCTTGAGTTTGAGACTCAGAAGACACGCCTGGGCATCCAGGTAGATTATGAGAAGAACCAGCTGAAGGAGGACCAGGAGAAAGTCATGATGTGGGAACAGACAGTCAAGAAGGATGAGGCTGAAATAGAGCGACTAAAGAAGGTAAAAAACATTGTGGTGCATAAAAATGCTTATCTGTTATGTCCTAAATATTGACGTGTAAATTCATACACCTGTGTCCTTGTCTCTTACAGGAAGAGCACAGACACATGAAGATCATTGATGAGACAATGGCACAGCTCCAGGACCTGAAGAACCAGCACCTCACCAAGAAATCTGAAGTCAATGATAAGAACCATGAGATGGAGGAGATCCGCAAAAAACTGGGGGGTGCCAACAAGTCAGTGGCTGCACACACAGACATCTTCCTTTGCATTTTACGTTGTAATTCTAAATCACCTTTGTGTCAGGCTGTTCTAAAAGTGTGCTTGTGTAATCCAGGGAGTTGACTCAACTCCAGAAAGAGGTGACAGCCATTGAGACCAAACTGGAACAGAAGCGAAGCGACCGTCACAACCTGCTGCAAGCCTGCAAAATGCAGGATATCAGGTTGCCTCTTCGTTCTGGAACTATGGATGACATCAGCCAGGGAGAGGTGCGCACAGGCACTCGGATGCAGGCTCTTGCTTTTATGCCACTGGAATAATAACAACAATATTACGATACGATATTAAATTACTTACAATATTACAACAGTAATAATAATTACATTCTTTTTCTTTCCACTGTAAAAGGGGAGTTCACAGACAGAAGATTCCAGCAGCCAGAGGACGTCCAGTAGTGTTCTGGCTAAAGAGGCTCTAATAGAAATTGATTACAGCAACTTGTCTGAAGACCTCAAGGTAGCTAGTCCCAACATGACCTTCACCTCACTTTTAAAATCCATGCAGTTTGATCCCCTTTCATTATTCTTTATTTAAATCTAGCTCCCTGGATAAATGCTATGAGGTTTTGTAAGTGACAGTAATGATATTAATCTTGTCTCTGCAAGGCAAAATGTGTGGAATCTCTGCCTTCATTAATCACATTTGACTTTCTGCAGGATGCACTTTCGGATGAAGAGATCAAGGCGGAGACAAACACACTGCAGCAGCGTCTGAATGAGCAACAGAGCATCTTACAGAGGATCAGTGCACCCAACATGAAGGCCATGGAGAAGCTCGAGAGTGTCAGGGACAAGTTCCAAGAAACCAGTGATGGTGAGATGACAGCTGTTAAATGACGTTGCAGATGTTCCACACCTTTGTGGGGCTGTTAATAATATTATATGGTATGTATTGTCTGTCTAATGCAGAGTTTGAAGCTGCTCGTAAGAGAGCCAAGAAGGCCAAGCAAGCCTTTGAGCAGATCAAAAAGGAAAGGTTTGATCGATTCAATACCTGCTTTGAATCTGTGGCCACCAATATTGACGAGATATACAAGGCCCTCTCACGCAACAGCAGTGCACAGGTATGTTTAAAAAAAAACATTTTTAATTAAAGATCACATTCTTCTGCTTTAGTACAACCTCCTATTTATGCCTAGGAAGATAAAACACAAGTTACAGATTGTGTTAATTATTGGGCCCCTCTATTTTTATGTGTTTTTATTCATTTTGTTTATTTACTTTCCTTCTTGTATTTTATTGCTTCCTTTAATTTCGTTTAAGCATGTAAAGCACTTGGGGCCAACTGGTTGTTTTTAAATGTGCTATATAAAGGAATTTGACCGCGACCTTTAAATATTAAAGGAGAACTTTTCACCCTGATTGTGTTTTTATTCTGTAGGCATTCCTTGGCCCAGAGAACCCAGAGGAGCCGTACCTGGATGGCATTAATTATAACTGTGTGGCTCCAGGAAAGAGGTTCAGGCCCATGGACAATCTGTCTGGAGGAGAGAAGACAGTTGCTGCACTTGCTCTGCTCTTTGCCATCCACAGGTGAAACGATAGAATGGAGGATCCACTCTGAACACTTTGTGCTCTGCTGTTTGGAAGATTTCTGCGCTGTTGGCATATTAGTAAAATCTCTCTTGCTTCTTTATAGCTACAAACCTGCACCCTTCTTTGTCCTGGATGAGATTGATGCTGCTCTGGACAACACTAACATTGGCAAGGTCTGTTCAGATGTTAAATTAGATGCAACTACATGAGATTATTTATTTTTTTATTAATAATGCTGGTCACATTAAGTACAGCTGAAACTTGTAATATCCTGTAAACCTGAAGGTGGCGAATTACATCAAAGACCAGTCGGTGCAGAATTTCCAGGCCATTGTCATTTCTCTGAAGGAGGAATTCTACACCAAGGCAGATTCACTCATCGGTGTTTATCCAGAGGTTTGTGTCTCACAATTTAAGTTTATCATGACGACTATGGCTTGAAAGAACTCAATTCACTGTCCCTTGTAACACTCAAATTTCATTTACAGACAGCTACAATTTTCTGTTACAACACCTTTTAACTTAGATTCAACATTTTTCAAGGGGATAGCAGCATCAAGCTTGGTTGCATGTATACAATTTGTTGATTTAAAATTTGTTTAACAGGAAAAGGGGCTGTTTTGATTAGTAACTTATCATTTTTCAATCAAACTCTGTTGTTCTGATGTCTTTTGAATGCTTTGTAGTAACTGTAATTTATAAATCATTTTTGACATTTCTTTGATTAATGATCAAAGCAGCATAAACTGTTGTTGAATACATAGACATTGGATGTCAATTATTAATTAACACTTTTTTCTGCTCTGGCCACAGCAAGGAGATTGTGTCATCAGCAAAGTTCTCACCTTTGACCTCTCTCAGTATCCTGATGCCAATCCAAATCCGAATGAGTAGGACATGACGCCTAACGGTGATATTTAGGCAAGTAGGATGTCCCTCTGCTACTCTCTTGTGTACTCTGTAGACACAGATCATGTATCCATTAGGTCCAATCTGTTCTTTACTATTGTTTTTATGTGTATGTATTTTTTGGAAATGGAGTAGTGAGTTAGTCGTATTTTTTTTTAGGTTACTGCAACAACCAACATGTATGTACATTTATTAAAGTTAGCTGTTTCTCAATTTGGCCTTACAAGTGTGATTAAAATGAGATTCATCAATTAATTAGTTGACACCATGTAAAAATGAAAGGGAGTCAAATATTTTTAAGAGACTGAAAACTTTTTATCATACGGTAAAACATTAAAATTACCTGAATCAAGCCTTTGCTCAGAACTTTTATACTGCCGTTCTGTCAGTGATGTGCTCTAAAGCCCTTTCCTGTTATATGTACTCAAAGATCTGTTTTATTTTCTACATTTTTTAGAAGCTCAATCAGGAAGGTGTAGTAAATTATAAATACAGTATGGATACACTCCCGTATGCGATCACTAAATTAAACAATTTGACAGTCACAACTGGCAGGGCTGGATTAAGATCATGTCAAAGCTGTAATGAATTCTTTTAATCTCTTTATATTCCCTGATGTCAGCTGTAGGCAAATGGAAAACTTAAGAATTGTCTGTCAGGATTTTTAATTTGATAGTTTCACTTCAATAAATACATTTTCTAAAGATATAGACTTCTTCCATTGTGTTTTGTATACAGTTCAAATGCTGTTTTCTGCTTTAGGGGGATTTCTGATCTTTTACTTTAACTTACTTAAACTCATTCTGCAGCATTCATCCTGCTGCATTAGTTTACATTCCATAAGCAAAGAGTCTTTGCAAGTCAAGACTATTTATAGAGGCTCTCAATTTTCACACCATAACAGTGGGGCAGTGATTCACACATTCATTCATCTTCTTATCAAGGCTGCTTGCACTCACTGCCCAATTTCAGTCTTTCTTTAGCATATTTTGACAGGGACAAACTCATCTGAGATGTCAGGTGTCTTTAGGTCCTTGTTTGTGTTGTCAGATGTCCATATTTGGTGTGTTTGCACAAAGAAAAAAAACACAGAAATTAATGTTTTGGATGATTTATTTCTTTTCCAATAGTGGAAATGTAACATCATCCATATTGGCACAGATCCACAGGTGAAGGAGAATTAAGGTCAGAAGTTGAGCTGTCACTCAAAAATAATTTTAAAAAGACAGGCTGGTCAGAGAATGTAAACAAAAAAACAATTAGTACTCTGCCATGTTTAGGCACAAAATATGAAACAAGTGCAGTAAGTTATGCCCATGCAAGTGTGAATAGAATTGGTTGAAAAGCTTTAGTGAGCTTTCAAGTTACATCCACCATACTCCTGGTATGCTGACGATAAATTCTCTGTATGGGTCCAAGTAAATGCCCCCAACTCTAAGGTTCATGTCAATGAAAAACAAAACCTGTAGCAGTAAAGTGACTTAAAGTGAAAAAAACGATCACATGCACTGCATGGCTACAGTATTGCTTAAACTGAACAAATATATTAACACATCTAAATCTTTGAATTATTATGTTAATTATTATTATAAATTTAATTAACCTATGTGTTCAAAGAAAGTTTCCTCTTTAAAATCTGCTGGAATCAACTGCACACAAAAAACAGATGTGAGCAGGAGAAAACACAAGTAATAAAAGACTAAAAGACAGCAAGTCCTAAAGGATTAGGACACTGCTTCACAAACTTGAACATTGTTAAATCCAGAGCCCTTTAAGAGTGTGAGCTGAATACTATGCTGTTCTTTTCTGGGCCTGGATTCATAGAAACTCAGTGGAGTCTTCCTCTCCTCTTCACTGAACTGCAGCATAAAAAAGACATTTGTCTGCTCCTTTTAGTCCCTTCAGACGTTTTAGATAACAGTTACAATCCAACTTCCTCTCTTCAAGGTTTCAGCGAGACACTCAGTTCACTCGCATGCTTGTACCATAACAATATGGAATGGATAACCTCAACAAACCCTACAAAGAAAGGAGTGCGTCAATGTGTTTGCTCTGAGATAAGTTAGCATTTTTTATTAGTTTCAATAAATCTGATTAAGAAATTGTTTCATTATCAGAGATAATGTTTCTCCTTGGTTAAGATTAAACCTAACTTTACAGTATATCACACCTGAGCCAACATGCCTTTAGGCCGTGAGGCATCCTAGTAGACACAGATTGTCACATGGGCGACATGTTTGGTAAACTGAGGTAAGGAGGAGCCATCTGCATGAGTACAAACCACATCTTGACCACTTGAACTTAGTTGACAGCCTCTAAACTTTGGAGTTAGTATCCTCTAGCTCATGTACTGAGGGAACCATGGGGATTGGACGTCTCTTTCTCCTCACAGCTGGATCTGGCTGGAACTGACTGCCTGTTTCCTGCACAGCCACAGATGTGTTTGGTGGAGGTGTGGGAATGGGACGTCTCTTTTTGACAGAGGGGATGCTGCCAGAACGTTCTTTTAGGATGCCTCGAGCCAAGCCTTCCATCTCAGTGACAGGGAGGTGCATGGCATCAGCCATCTCCTGCTTAGTTGCTGACACAAAAGCCTCATCTCTGGCCAGTGAGGCCAGACCGCCCATCACTAAAGCCTGGAAGACAGAACCATACGCAGGTTTGGCGCTTACAAGCAGTAACTTTTTCATATTACTACCACTGGTATACTGTATAAGCTGTTGTACATCTGGATATGTTTTTCTTTTATTATTTGTTAACATTGATGTTTGATTATTGAAGCCTGTTTGGGAAGACACGTGTATAAATGTGTATAAAATAACGACTGTCCTGGTGAAGAGGAAGTATCTAACCAAATCGTTTTAGTAAAAATTCACAATGAAATATGATTTGGATATAATATTTAAATATTTAAATTTTGATGTATATAGTTTTTTTTTTTTTTTTCCTGTTAAAAGCATCTAAAGAAAGACAAAGTGAGATTTATTTTACTGAATGTTAAATAATTAATGAAAAAATCTCTCTCAAAAACTGTAAAAATAATGAAATGCAGAAATTTCTTAAAAAGCCATAATTGTGATGCTTCCTCTTAATACAAGTATTGAAGCATCACTGTTTTTACAGTAATTTGTAAACTGTTCATTTTTTACAATAGCTGTCTTATACTCATGTAAAACAGAAATGGTACATGTGTGACATTTCAGCTCTTAAATTCTGGAATATGACCTGGGTTCTATAAAACTTCAACTAAATCTTAATTGTTGTTACTTTTTAAAAAGATAAGTCAAGGCCGGAGATGATTTACCATCACCTGCCTATGAGAATCAGTACACCATTTCCTGGTAGTAGAGATATTGATTAGGCCAGTATTTGACTACAGAGGTGCATGGTCAGATCCTGCCTCCCTTACCTCCTGGACAAGTTGGTCAGCTGCAGTGTGGGAGCTCTGACTCTGACTGTCACCATCGTGAGGGTCATAAGGAAACTGTAAGGAAAAGACATGCATTTATATACAGTACAGAGATCTTCATTATCATGAACATTGGGCACAATCCTCTTTTATGAAATGTTACCTGTGTTTTGTCTGTTCTCACTGTGAAGCTCCAGGATCTCAAGTTATCTGATCAAGGGTGAAAAAATAAATCAAAACAAAACATGCATTTTTTTCAAAGGATAACAAAACTGAGCTTAAAGGAATTGGTGATTTATATAAACTCATTGAAAAACTCATTGATTTTAGCTTTTTCTGCTTTCTGTTTTGTCATAGCCTGTGGATTATCTTTGGCTATGGGAACATTTGATTTACGAACATTTTATTTTCAATTAACTGAAAAGATAATGAAAATATATGATAAAAATCGTATTCATTGTAGCTTAAAGCAATTTCTTTAAACTTTCCTGGGCTCTTAATTTAGATTTCATACAAACATTACTTTTTGAACGTAATTTTGGCCCGTGACAAATTCAGCCCGAAGAATGTGACTGAAGCACTGTAAACTACACCACTTTATAAAACAGCAAAATAAATACCACAGTAAGTGAACAGGAGCTGTGATAACAGACCCATCTGTCTGTGCCAGATTTCTCCACTTACCTGGCTCCGCATCCTCATTGGGATTGTAAAACTCTTCAGGACTGCCCTCTCTTTCAAATGAAAACCTAAAAGACAATAAAAACCATCGGACACAGTCACTTTGAGCAAACATCACCAAAATAAATGAGAGTTAGATTGTTTCTTACTCTGGAAAGGCGTTATTGTTTGTGTTGTTCTTTGTCGCGGGGAAAAACTCTGTTGTAGATGTCAAGGGTGAAAAGTCAGGTGATGACTCAGGCTGACTGTCAGAGAACATGAGTGGTCGCTGTTTGGTCACGTGTGGAGGCTGAGTGTTGGTGGGCTCAGTGGAGAACGGGTCCATCCGGTTACCAAACAGTGAGTGTGTACGCTGGAAATATCAAGCCAGATAATCACACATGCAGGTATAATCTCATATTATGATGATGAATAAAACACATAAACCTCTTGTTGTAGATCAGCACAAGGCAGGATCAAGACATTCATTTGTTTGTAATGGCCGCTGTACAGCAAATATGAAAAACTATTTTTGGTACTTTATTAATCCCATAAATTCTTCTCTACTTTTACCCATCCTCTACTAGGAACATTCCTAGAACTAGGAGCAGCGGGCATTCACTGAGCAGAGCCTGGGGAGCAATGGGAGTCAAGGTACCTTGCTCAGAGGCACCCCAGGCCATTGAAATTTAAACCGGCAACCCTCTGGTTACCAGCCATGTTCCATTTCCAATTCTGCTTGACATTGGGATTTTTTTTTAAAGGTTTTCACTAAACTAAAGGGCATTAAACCCTCTTCACACATAGAGGGCAATTTTATCAATAAAGTTTTAAACTGTATTGATCAAAAAAGGTTGGTACACAAAGATGACGATAATGATGTTACAGACTCCTCATCCTGCTGCACTTCATATGATTTCAGAGAGTGGTTTTTCACCTGGTAAATCGCCTCTTCTCCAGCCTCCTCCATAGCTCTGTCCATCTCTTCCTCATTCTGCAGGTCTCCTGAAATGGTCCTGTGCATCTCTGGAGCTGCCTCCTCCTCTATACTCCTCAGACCCGCCTAAAAACATGGAGGATGTTCACAAAAATGAAAATCAGAGGCACATAGCACCACATTACCAAGGACAGGAGCACTAGCATAAGGAAAAAAGGAAAAGATGAGCTATAAGCAGGGTCGCCAACAAATGAACCAAAAAGGATTACACTAACGTAAAAGCTTGGTGATATAATATTTTAAATATTTATTAACATTATAGTTAAAAGAAAAAAAGATACTATTTACATTTTTGCACAGCATGCTCTTGAATATTTTTTTCAATATATGAGTCATTTTTGCAGTTACTGTATATTAACTGCTTGACTGACATTTTTAAACATTACACTGATAATATGATGAGGACTCCATAGTGTCTGATCACCTGAATCTCTGGGCCTGAGGCGTTCTTCTTTGTGGGCCGGTAGCCGTAGTACTCCTCCTGATGCTTCAAGAATTTACGCAAATAGTCCTGAAGGAGGAAGGTGGCGTAGAATTTCCCCACAGTCACCTCGTCATCTATAACCAGACAGGATGGAGTGCATTTAGTGAGGGACATGCTGGATCATTGTGTAAAGGTGAACTTGAATTAAACCGATTAATTTAAACTTACCTCCAATCGGGGGTATGACCTGGTCTAACAGTTTCATACTGGTGCGTTTCCAGATTTGTTTTATAATTGCCCTCAACTCTTCATTGGCCTGCTCAAAGTTACCTGTTGACAGTCCAGGAAAACAGCAGCAGATTACATTTTCAATCACTGTTTGTACATCAGGCTGGAGGAAAAAAATGTTCATCCATTCATCTCAATTAGCCGTGATAGATTGTTATACTGTATGAGACAGGAAATGATGCATTGTACCTTCAGTTTTGATCTTAAGAGCAGTTCTGACCAGAGCAAACAGGGTGGCATTAAAGGTGACAGTCCCATCGCTATTGAGAGGCATGTTCATTCCAACCAAACGCTGCACACAGGAAACAGAGAGAACATGGACAACAGTGAGTAACAATAGAAAAAGTCAGGAGGACAACAAAAATGCTTCACATACTTTTCTGTGTGTATTTGCCCTAATGTTGGGACTTAATTCACTTTATTTATATCTTCATTAATATTAATTAATACCTTTTTCTATAAGGGAAGGCCTTGACTACAGATACCATATACAGTCTTTATACAGTACATATTATGTTTCTTAATTATGTTAGGTTAATTAAAATAACACCATAATACAACTGCAACTACATTTGGAATTATTGTGTACACTATGTCATCACATAACCTTGATATATTATACACTACAGTATGTTACACCATGCAAGGGTATGTTACAGTGTGTAAAACCATGTTACCCCATGGTTTTGGCTCAGTTATTAAATCTGTATGTACCTTGCACGCAGCACGATGAGGACAGAACTTGCCAAACCCCAGAGGAGGCTGGATGCGTCGCAGCAGCGTCACCACATCCAGATGTTTAATTCTCCCACTGTTAGACCCAAGAAACATGGTACATTCATCTGAGGTAACACACACCAAAATCTTACCTAATCAAGTTTGACTGGACAAGTAAACAAAGGATGGGATTATGGATCTCATTTTGAGCTTACGTGGCCTCAGGGTCATATTCAGCCCAGATCTTCTTGAACTCATCCAGATGATGAGGACCAAGGAGGGACCAATCACGGGTCAGGTAGTCAAAGTTGTCCATGATGACCGCGACAAACAGGTTGAGGATCTGATGGAAGAAGAAATAAAACATCCTTATTAATATTGTTTCAGCATCACTGGGAAAACGTGAAAAGCTCACTGTCATAATGTGATATAAATGTGATATATAGTGAACAGTGTCATGCAGCTTGAAGGTAACTGTTGAGTTTATGGCGGCTTCGTTACCAAAAAGGCACAGAGACAGTAGAAGCTAAGGAAATAGAAGATAGCAAAGTTGGACCCGCAGGTGTACTCCTCTCCTGGCTGAAAGTCAGACTTGGGGTCACACTTCTTCCCATACATCGATGCTGTCATGACCTCCTCCCAAGCCTCTCCTGTAGCACATCTTAATATAGAAATGCAAAACAACTACAGTGAGTGAAGCTCAACACTGAGCTCTGACCCTCATTCTGATCCACACACTCACCGGAATAACATCAGAACAGCCTGAGGGAATGTCTGGAAGTTGTTGTTGCGGTTGATTTGGGTGCCGTCCACTAAGGCTATCTTTCCAAAAACCTAAAGAGAAGTTTCACAGTTAAAATGTAGAAATTTAACATTTTAAAAATGAAATGAAAGTACTAAAAATAAATAGTGAAGACAGCACCTGCATGCCAATGACAGCATAGATAAAGAAGAGCATCACGATGAGCAGAGCAACGTGAGGAAGCGCCTGTAGACACAAACCAATCAGGTCAAAAAGAGTGTGTTAAAGTAGACAATAAAAAACAAGAATGATGATAATGATGAGCAGAGTGACAGACCTGGAAGGACTTGATGAAGGTCCAGAGCAGGTTACGAATGCCCTCTGATCTGTTCAGCAGTTTGACCAGACGCATGACACGGAAAAGTCGGAAGAATGTGATGGAAACAGAGGCATTTTCAGAAGCCTACAGAGAAAAGAAAGAGAGTGAATGACAAAAGGAAAACAAGGAGAACGTTGTTTGATTTAAATCCTCAGAGAATTTATTCTTACCGCAATCACTTGCATAGGATTTGTCTCCTGCAGAAAGAGGATACAGAAATGAAACTCAAATTTCACTTGGTAATAGTTATAATACCATAAATAAGAAGCACATATCAGACTTATGATTTATCAACAGATGAACACGATTAAGGCATGATTTACAATCTGGGGTTAATATAAGACATTTTCCCACTTTTTAGGAGTTAAAAAAACTTAACTCACATTTTAGTTGCTTGTAACTAGAACAACTACTGCAGCTTGTAACTCATGCAAAATGAATAACACTCATTCAGCCATCATTAATACTGCATAAATAATACAGTGTTGAGATGTTGCCCTAATTTTATGAACAATATGAGCCATACTGTAACACAAATTAGAAAACAACTTGAGGGCTTGTCCGACATTTGCTCTGCAAGATGAGATGGATAGTAAAAAAAATAAATAAATAAACACCAGCAGTTTGAGCCACAAACTCTTCAGTACAGTATTACAACCCATTTACTTGGAAAACATAATGAAGTGCTCACACAGCAAGGCTCATGCAGCAGTGCAGTGCAGATCAGATATTTACAGCACAGCCATGGAGACAGTACAGTCCTCCACTGGAGGCCAGGGCAGTCTGTGGAGGATAGACAGATGAGGAGTGAGATGCATGAAAGTCTGAGAGGGTTGATGGGGATGATTAAAAAAAAAACAGGAATAGGAGGATGAAAAGATATGAAATAAGATGTGGGTGAAGAGAACTAAATTTGTTATAAGCTTGTGCCTGTGAATGAGAAAATGATGACAGTGATGCAGTGCAAGAGAAAACTGTGACCAGCCACAGAAAACAGTTTGTGTGGTGTTGCCACAAAAACAACAATACTGAAACCCTCATTGGATATTGTGCTCATCTGAGGTGACTAAACACATATAGATATTAGATCAGTGAACATACAGTATTCTGATGAATAATTGAAATAACTTCTGGTGATGGAAATGGAAAAACATCTCAGGCGGCACAAGGCACTGATAAGGGTGAGCATGAAGAGGGTGAAGCACAAATGGCCGACAGCAGTACTGACCATCACCTGAGAGCTAGTTCTGTTGGCACCAATCAGCTCTAGGGCCACATTTATTCTCTGTTTCAAATCATTGAATAAATACACTCAGTCATCTCTGGGAATATCTCATTATTACAACACCAGGGACATTAATGTGCAGCACCTGTAATGAGAGTCTAATATCTATGGAAAAGACTAAATAATACATGCTTTGTTATTCGTACTCACATCAACTTCGCTCAAGATGACGTCAACAACGCTACCAACGACAATTATAAAATCAAAAACGTTCCAGGGGTCTCCGAAGTAGCCCTGTACAGAAACACAATGTAACAGAAGCACTGATGAAACCACAGGAAAACTGGTTGGGCTGAACGAGCACAGGAACAACAGGCATCAGTGTTTACCCTCGCTTTGAAGGCCATGAGCTTAAGAATCATCTCCACAGTGAAGAGCACAGTGAAGATCAAGTTCAAAGTGTCCGAAAGCTTGGTCACATGGTCTGACTGGTTGCAGTGCTGTATGAAAAGAAAAGCAAATGCAAGTTCGCTGTGCAAGAGTTATACTGCAGTGACCTCACTAATACGAACCCATTTTAACATTCTGTCCCTTATGCTAATAGGGTTCTTGTGATATTTTCATCATAGGTCTTCCTGGGGAGGGGAGAGGGAGGGTTTTTTTTTCCTCTCCTTGTCAACCTGTTATGTTCTGCTCCTGTTGTCTCTGTTTACATGTTCTGTAATCATGTTTTATATGTTTGTATTATAAATGCCAATAAAAACACATGGGGAAAAAAAAAAGAGTTATACTGCAGTGAAGTTACTTTGTGTTCGGCTAGTCAACAAACATTTACTCCAGATTAAAGGCTTTTCACAGAAATCAACAACTTCCTGTATAAATCAGAAATAGCTTTGTTTTATAAAGCTTCAATGTCAAGCAAACCACTGACTACAAACCAATACCAAATAATGTTAATATACTGTATTATTGTATAAGTGCTTATACTTTATTAAAATATTTTTTATCAATATGATAAATATCATGTGAACAAATTGTCATGTGAATAAAAACAGATGCCACATAGTATTCCTACCTTAGACAACAGAACATATTAAGACAAAAAGTAGTTAATGATTATTACATATTACTATTTATAATAATTAAATTTTGTAAATATTAAATTTTCCCATTCTTCCTCTGTGATGTTACAACAAAACAAGTAACAATAAGAATTATTTAATCTGTCACACTTCACCTTATTTTCAACTGTGCCCTTCAAACTTCAAACCAATGTAAAAAGCATAAATATGTTTCCAAAAAATAAATAAAATAAAACGGTTATAACTTTAGCCAAATATTTTCTCACCCGGTGTGAGATGCTGAAGAAGCCAATTGAGTCAAAATATTTCAGGGCCTTTAAAGAACAAGTCTTATTTAAAACCTAAAAGAATTTAGGTTACAGCGTTTTATCACTGTCAAATTCAAGCTCCTAAGCTGGAGCTGACCTTTTAAATTTAATAAACTGGACCAATGTTCAAAATTCCAAAAATCTGTAATTTTCTGAAAAGCCCTACCAAAAAAAAAAAAAAAAAAAAAAAAAAAAAAAACAAAAAAAAAAATACATATCCACATAAAAAAAAAAAAAAAAAAAAAAAAAACACAACAGAAGATGTACATGTCCATCTAACAACACAAAATATTGTCAGAAAAGTCAACACAATCAAAGGGTTTACATTAAAACATGACTTTGGTTGACATACCTGCATCCCCAGACACAAGGTATTGAGCATAATCAGGAAGAACATGAGGTACTCAAAGTAGCAGGAGGTGACAATATACCAGACTCTGTACTGGTAGGGGTTTTTGGGGATGTAGCACCTCAGAGGTCGAGCCTTCAGTGCATACTGCACACACTGACGCTGAAGGGAGAGGCAGCACAGATGAGATGTGGGTTTAAAGAAAAATAATGACCCATTTTAAATTTGAGGAACATCTTAGGTTATACTTGTCAAGACTGAACTATCTCCTTGTTCATTGCTTCATCTCTGAAGGTCTCATTGTACCTGGTTCTTGTCCAGCTCACAGTCCTTATACTCCTCCTCTCCCTGCTCCTGGAAAGTAACGATGACAAAGCCCACGAAGATGTTCATCATGAAGAAGGCGATGAGGATGATGTAGATGATAAAGAAGATGGAGACGTCCACACGATTGTTGAAGACAGGACCCATGTCTTCTTCACCTGAATCAATGGCTCTGTATAGCAGACTGGGAGCACATGAGGAAGATGGCAAGGCAAAGCTCAAAGATTAGAGATACAATCATGGCAATGTGTGTGGATGAAATATAAAATTCATTAGATTAAAACTGATATATTGCCTTCTGTACAATTCCTAGCTCGAGGCAATGGAATTACTTCCATCTCAATATCAACCTAACAAGATATTCTTTCCTCAAACTCAATCAAAAAGATCATATCAAAGACACATTTTATCAAATTGAAATTTATGCTGTGCTTACTTTGGCCAGCCCTCAAATGTGGACACAGTGAAGAGAGCCAGCATGCCATAGAGTACGTTGTCAAAGTTGAAGTCACTGTTGAGCCATTCTCTCTTAGCCACCACTGTGTCTTCTAAGGAATTCTCCACGTGCTTCATGAAGTATCCTCTGGCAGCAGACACAGTGAATGGTCACACTAAAATAGCATTATGGTTTTGATGAAATATTAATATCTGAGAGATGTTTGCCTTACTGGCATTCCTCCTCTGTCATTTTGGAGGAGTCCGTGCAGCTGTAGAATTTACCCTATGAGGTAAAGGATTAGTGAATTATTTAATAAACGTGCTGTTTTCTTATAATGCACAATTTTCAACATTATATGGTGTGAAAACCTACCCTGAAAAGTTGCACTCCAATACAGGCAAACAGAAAATTTAACAGCATGGTGACCAGGACGATGTTGCCGATGGTTTTGATGGCCACAAACACACACTGGACCACATGCTGTCAATACAGACAAACAATGACTGGTTAAGACCAATTCAAATGGAATAAGGTAAAAGGAAATACACCACAGTGGAAATATTTATAAATACAAGCTACTTTTCAAGCAAAGAGAAAGAAAAAGGATATTTGGTGATTAAAAACTGGTCCAAAATCAGTCTGGCTTATAACCCTTACAAAAAATGTCTATTTGTGGCATAGGAACTGTAGCAGAGAAAATTCTTTCCAAACTTGTCAGAATGTTTTGTTTAAAGAATATTTTGAGGTCCAAATACTTAAAAGTAACTAGTATTTCATCAAAAAAACAAAAGTAAGAGAATCTCTTTGTTCTTTTTCCAGCCACACCAATTACCTAACCCACATCTGTTTCAGCAAGGTTAGAATCCAGTGGCCTAAATTATATGTCACAAAAAAGATCACAATAATTGTTGATACATTTGGTGTATGAAACATTTATACTTTTTAATTGTAACTTATAACATTTTGTGTGGAAAAAACAGAGACATCTCACCAATAAAAATAATTTTTGCACTTGTACCTTTAATCCTTTAGCTCTGTTGATGGCCCGAAGAGGCCTCAGCACCCTCAGCACCCTGAGAATCTTCACCACGGAGATGGCACTGGATCTGCATTTAACACATGGCAAAAATGAATGTTGGTTTGAATGTCTTGAAAATACTAACAAAGTGTAATATGGAGAAAGAAATAAAAAATGTTTTATATGTAATGCAGTAACTCACTCCATTCCCATAGATAGCAGGGAGACACCGACCACAATCAGATCCAAGATGTTGAAGGAGTTACGACAAAAGGAGCCTTTGTGCATGAATGCTCCATACACTGTCATCTGTTAGATGTAAATGCATTAAATGTCAAAATTAAAATATTTGTGCCACTTCTACTCCATCAGTTTGTAATTCAGCAAGGCAACTAATGATGACTGCAAGTAATAATAAGTTAATAAGGTGATGTTTATAACATTTCATTACTGACTATCATTAACACTGTCAAATTAAACAAATAGAAAATAAAAAATACCCATGTTTTATTAGGTCTCTTGCCATTCAAATAAATACAATCTACAGCAAATGACTTTGGGTTGTATTTACCTTTAGAACAATCTCAATGGTGAAAACCGTTGTGAAGACTATGTCAGCATAGGCCAAGATCTGGAATAAAGATGCAGACAGCAGGGTTGCTATCAAACAGGACCTTGTTTCAATAGTTACTGTCTGCCACACTAGACCTGCTTGTCACCTGGTTTCTGTAGGACTTGGGATCAATGGGGTCCTCAGCCGCCAAAGAGATGGAGGAGAGCAGGATGAACAGGAGGATTAAGTTGGTGAAGGACGATGCGTTGATGATCTTGTAGCAAAATTTTCGGAACCTGGATACCAGTGAAATGTTAACACTCACATACACAGTTCATTATATGATATATAAGGCTCTTACTTGTTCTGAGGGCCAAAGATGAAAAAAGAGCTGGCTTCAGGCAATGGAACCGCTTCTTCCTTCAGCTGCAGGTCGGCCATTGGTCGTGGTCGAGGGCTGATGGGAATTTCAGGTACTACCTCCTCATCATCCCCTATCATTTGGAAAAAAGAGGTCAAAATCCTGTACTGCAATTACACATCTACTGATCAGTAGTATTCATGAACAAAAGAAAGAGAAAAATAGAGACCCCAAGGCAAAAGACTAGCAAATGAAATTAAATGCCATAACATTTAATTAAAAGGAAATCTATAAGGGTTTTACTACCTATACTAAATAACATGGTAGACTTTATATGGTAGTTAGCAGGGTAGTGTGAAAACAGCCTAACTTTAGACTCCATTATAAACTCAGCTCAGGGAATTGGCTGAGTCTAATAATAACGAGAGGTTACTATACTTGTACTGTAACATAGCCAAGCAGATCTGGTAAACAGCCAGTGTATATAAATTCTTGCAATCAGTGGACTCCTTCTGCTACATCTGCATAGCTGAAGAAGAAAGTGGTGTATGATGCGAAAAAAGAGAGGTTCAGATATTTGCTTATTACCCGGGAAGTCGGCAGGTGGGAACGGATCTTTCACTTCATTGACATTTGACTCAAACTCATCAATTTTTAGCTGGAAATAGAACGGAAATAAAGAGTATTTAATTCAATTCAATTCAATTTTATTTGTATAGCGCCAAATCACAACATACATTATCTCAAGGCACTGTACATAATAAGACCAAAACCTTTACAATATTACAATATTTACTGTATGTATAGCTTCTATCACTGTAAATTAATATACTGTATATGTTGCGAGTACAGATATGATATGATAAAAGACACAAGCACAAACCTTAGCAGTGGTGGGCATGCCCTCTATCTTGGCCCTCTGCTCTGCCAGTTTCTTAGCTATCCTCTCTCTCTCCTCATCAGTTTTATCAGGCATTTTTGACCTAGAGGGCAAAGAAAATTAATGGTCTATAGTTAAGCTATGATTAAATAGAGTTGATTATCTTAAACCTCTTTTATTCACCTTAGTAGCTTCCTCCTCAACTTCTCCTCTGCCTTCTCTTTCTGGGCAGAGGTCAGACTTTCCGCCTCTGCCAGGTTGTCAACAGCGATGGCCAAGAAGACATTCAGGAGGATGTCTAATTGCAGTGAGTTCAGGGAAACAAAATCTTGGCATTTTGTCAACATAACATCTATGCATAGATTTTTTTAAACATTACATTATGTTGTTTGCATGTGACGGATACAGTTTCCACAAACATAGAGGACAATGAAGTAGATGGCAACTAGGATGCCGGGGAAAACAGGGCCTCCATAGGCCATAATGCCATTGTACATAATAGTGGTCCAGTCCTCTCCTGTCAAGATCTGAGAAAACAGTCACTGGTTAAAAATCGGACAAAGACTGTCCCCATGAAACTATCGATCATACATAGAAAGAAATAACATTAACTAACAGTAACCTTTAAAGTATAGTAACAATGTAATAATACGTTAATAATTTGTAGGTCATATTTTGGCAATATCATCTCATTTCTAATGCTATTTCCATCCTGGTGATAGATATAATAGATTAGTAATAAGATTCACTATATCTGTCACACTGTCACATGAAAATGTTTGTGAATCAAGTACTTGGTGATTACCATAAAAATAAGATGATATTTCTAGAACAGTACTTGCTTATTTAAAAAATTATTACCATACTGTTACTACATTGTTACAGTAATGTAATGTAAAGTGTTACTGAGTAAGTCTCACCTGAAACACACTTATGAGGGCCTGAGGGAAATTGTCAAAGTTACTGCGTCTGGGTCTGTGGTCGGGAAAGTTGAATTTCCCTCCAAAAACCTGCATGCCGAGGAGTGAGAAGATGACGATGAAGAGAAAGAGGAGGAGGAGCAGGGAGGCAATGGAGCGGACGGAGTTGAGGAGAGAGGCCACAAGATTACTTAGAGAGGTCCAGTACCTGCAAAGCAGTTAAGAGAGGAGGTGTCACATCAAAACAAGTAACACTCCATCTGTTAAAGTTAATAATGATGCTTTGAGGGCACTGGACTTACTTTGTGACTTTAAGGATCCTTAAAAGCCGAATACACCTGAGTACAGAGAAACCTAATGGAGCCACAGATCCTGCAGACAACATGATCATCTCCAGGATACCACACAGGACCACGAAGAAGTCAAAGCGGTTAAACAGAGACATGAAATATGCTCTTGGGCCCAGAGCATACATCTTCACAAACATCTCAATGACAAACAGCACCAGCAGTGCACGACTGACAACATCTGTTGAGATAAATGACGAAGCTGTAAAGAACAGATTTAATGTAAAGATAGATGTGCCAGTAATTTAATATGCATTAATCTCCAACCTTGAAGAGACGTTAGCCACTCAGGCTGGTGGTGGTACTCTGTCGCTATGGTCAAGGTGTTGATGAAAACAAGGAACATTACCACCCAGTAGAAACACTTGGTTTTCACATACACCAGGCACCTCATCCTGAAAAAACGATTCCAGCGACGGGCCAGGCGGCTAAACATGAAAATAACACCTGCTTACTGCGGCCAGCTGCTGCAGAAATTACATTTCAACATTAGCTCGTTTAAAAAATGGCAGACTCACTAGTAGTAGACGATTCGACTTTTGCCTTCCAGGCCATACAGGCTGTCTGTGTCAGAATCTCCACCAGTCAAAGGTAGGAGCCCTGGCAAGAGAGAATCACAGGTAGCAATCAACAGTTTTGTTGTCATGACATTGGTGTTGAGGTGGTTTGTAGTGCAGACCTTTGCCCTCACGGTCTGCATCCAGCACTTCAGCATGAGTGATCCATTCCATGTAGCCATGAAGATCTTCATCAAGCTGCTGACGCTCTCGCAACTTCTGAAACTCTCCACGTGACCTAGCCTTCTCTCTCTCTTTGGTAAACTCCCTGATTGGAGAGATGAGGAAAAGTGAATAAGTAAGTGTTATTATATTTTACTTTAAGATAGATGAAACTCAACAACATTCCCATCAGTCCACAGTTCTCATTCGATAAATATAACAAAATTTGTTTAAAACTCACTCACTCACTCATTTTCTACCGCTTTATCCACTAGGGGTCGCGGGGGTCGCTGGTGCCTATCTCCAGCTAACATAGGGAGAGAGGCAGGGTACACCCTGGACAGGTCGCCAGTCCATCACAGGGCCACATAGAGACAGACAACCATTCACTCTCACATTCACACCTACGGGCAATTTAGAGTGTCCAATTACCCTAATCCCCAAATCTGCATGTTTTTGGACTGTGGGAGGAAGCCGGAGTACCCGGTGAGAACCCACGCACCACAGGGAGAACATGCAAACTCCTTGCAGACGGCTTGTTTAAAACTAAAAAAATTATTTCATGGCCTCTCTGATTGGTGCCGGGCAATTTGCTCAGTATCAAGGTGATTTCTTTGTTACCTAAAAGCAAGACACAGACAATAAAACTGATCAAATAAAAATGCTGTCTTACCCACTGAGCACGCCCAGAACCAGATTGAGCACAAAGAAGGAACCCACCAGAATGAGGGGAACAAAGTAGAGCCAGGGCCATTCATTTCCTATAGCATCATTAACCTTAAAGACCAGAACAAATATTATAATCTGTTAGGATTTGCTTTGAACAATAGCTAAAATGCAAGTGTTGCAGCCATGATAGCGAGAAAAAAAGTGAGAAAATGTTTTAAGCAGTCACTTACCCAGTAGAGCACTGTGGTCCATCCCTCCATGGTGATACACTGGAAGACTGTCAGCATGGCAAAGCCAATGTTATCAAAGTGGGTGATGCCATTGTTTGGACCTTCCCAGTATGGCCGACACTCAGAGCCATTTATGATGCAACGGCGTCCGTTACCGGCCTGAGCACAGGGAGAAGGATGCTCACCCTCAGCTATAGCATAGATACCTGTGGACCAAGGATGAGACATCAATATAACAGGATATAAAAGCCTGACTGCAACTCTGTCTGATTGTGTCTTTTTTGTTTACATACTCGTCCCAGTGTAATAGCAGGTCTTATGCATTTTGCACTTGAAGAGCTCCAGTCCCATGATGGCATAGATGGTAACCAATAAAAAGACAAGCAGGGCAATGTGCAACAGAGGCAGCATGGCCTTGAGGATGGAATTCATCACCACCTGCAGGCCTGAACAATAACACCAGACAAACAGTGACTCAAAATGTATTGAAAACTAAAACAGCGATTCAAAATTAACTGAATATAGAGCAAAGGAGGTATATATGAAATAAAGCACTGGCTCTTACTAGGGACTCCAGAGACAAGGCGTAGAGGTCGTAGCACTCTGAAGGCCCTCAGTGCCTTCATGTCAAACCCTCCACCCTTTTCTATCGGCGTGCCTGCTACTTTATGGATTGTATCCACAACAAAGGTGAAGAGACTGTAGGAGGAGACAAAGAACTAAATGTTACTTTGAAGAGTTGTATTATGTTGTCTGATCTGTATTCAGATTTTGGCAATGAATTTTCAGCTTTGTCAAGGGGAGTTACAGTGACCAGGAAAAGCTGTGTCCTTTGACAGTTAGAATATCCACCTGCAGCACACAGCTCATCTTACCCCATGAAGACGATGACAAAGTCCAATATGTTCCAACAGTTCCGTAAATAGGCGCCTTCATGGAAAACAAACCCATACGCCACTATCTTCAGAAAGCACTCTAATGTGAAGATTATCAAGAAGATATACTCCAAACTCTCCTGAAAGAAAACAGTCACAAACCAGGACATTTCATATCATAAATGTCACAAACCTTTGGTTTAATTCTAATGAGTGAGTGTGGTTTATGACAACTTTAAGCACTTGCCAGGGAGAAAAGCAATACATGTTGCTGATGCTATAAATTCATTTTCTACTAACAAACCATTCTACCTATAGAAAGTATATGACACCTTTCATTGTTTGACTTTTAAATATTTGCCCTTAATGTCCTTTAATATTTGCCCTTTGTGCAGTTGCTTTTTTGTATTTGATTGTTTTATGTTTTGTTTTTGATATCATTTCATGATATCATTTCATGACCTCAGACAGCTGAAACACACGAGTGGCCCATGAGTCAGATGAAAAAAGTGAGATGAAAAAAGTCATTAGAGAGTTCGACTAAAAGCAAACAATTTGCACAATTATTAATGCTTAATTCAGCGATAAATGTAAATATGACTGAAAAAAGTATCTGTAAGCAAGTCAGGACATTATTTGTGGCTTTAAAATCAGTGTAGGTATTTTTCGCAGATGCACAGTGGACAGAATTGAGCATCAAGTGTCCATCAAGTGCTGTAACATTCAGCAGTATTATTTGGCCTCTGACTTTTTCCCTTAATTGTTGTAAATTAAATGCTTGTTGTAAATGAGGAACTTACAACAAGCATCTAATCTATAAGAGCCTACAAGGTTATAGCAAATAGTTACAGCATATGGAGCAACAAATAGTGTTGTGCTTCCATATTGTAGACAATGAAGTTAGGAACATGTTATGTTCACAGTATAAGTGTTGCTACATGAGATAACAGTTTTGGACTCTCCAAGGTGACGCTGTTTGGACCGGCCTACTTCTCACAGCAGCAGTAGTGGGGTATAGTGTGATGGACATTGGGGGTGGGTGGGTTGACTAGCTCCTCTTACATTGCTCACCTCTGAAGAATGGCACACTGAGAAGCAAGAAGGGGTTGTGAGCAGGTTGGCAAGCAAGTCAAACCAAAGACATGAAAGTGATGGAGGAGTTAAGTTAGATACCTGATAACTTGACAAGTTTTGCTGGCATTCAGGTCAATTGGTTTTGTGCCGACATGATTTATATAGCTTTAACGTAGTGACTGTGTTTTTTTTTTTAACGCACGGGTGGCCTCAGGTGCTAAACACTCATAGTCACATTTAGATAAACCTGCTCAGCTGCTTGTTAATGTAAGTATCTAATTAGCCAACAAATGCAACTCAATGCATTTGGGCATGTAGGCCTGGTTAAGGCAAACTGCTGAAGTCCAAACTGAGCATCAGAAATTTGGAAGAAAGGTAATTTAAACGCCATTCAAGCTGGTATTTCAGAAGCTGCTGGTCTACTGGAATTTTCAGGCACATCCCACAGGGTTTAGAGTGAATAGTCCAAAAAAAGAGAAAACACCCAGTAAGTTGCCGTTCTCTCTGCAAAGATGCCTTGTTGATGCCAGAGGTTGTTCAAAATCATGACAAGACATAACTAACTCAACAGTGTCTTGAGAGTTAGTGAGAGACATTGTCCAACGTATAAAACTTCTCACAACAGTCTTCCCAAAAAGTCATAACACCTTTGACAATAAAACACGACACATCTAGCAGGACATACAGTACACATGAAGGAGCAAACATATTTTTTTGTTCAAAAAGGCCCTTTCATTATCGCCCAGTGAAGTTCAATAAGTTGCTGGAATACATTATAAACAGCCTTTTATCAACACTGACACACCTATGATGTCCAAATATATTAACACCTGGAAAAACTAAAGGTAGTACCAAGGGTCAAACCTGCAACCAGCTAGTTTACAGGT
Source organism: Brachirus orientalis (assembly GCA_016785285.1). Taxonomy (NCBI): domain Eukaryota; kingdom Metazoa; phylum Chordata; class Actinopteri; order Pleuronectiformes; family Soleidae; genus Brachirus; species Brachirus orientalis. Next base: position 12,966,513 of record JAFBJR010000150.1, read on the forward strand.
CATCTGAAATGAGAGGAGTCATGAACATGTGTTTCTAAAATTCTTGTCAATGAATAAAAGTACCAAAGTGAACCTTTGGCAGAGACACAGTGAACTCAGACATAACTGCACAACTTTGAATGCTGCAACATTTATACATGAAGATTTAGGGAAAATCCAATAACATGTTTGCTTGATGACATGTTCATCTGCAGACGCAGATGTGACTCCAAACTAAGAATTGAGTTGTGTCTGCAGGCATTTACACAAAGCTTAGTATTAAGGTTAAGTGACTCAACACTCAGTGACTTGACTTTGGAGGATTAAAGCACTCAAAACCTAACTGTGGAACACATTTCTCTTCTGATCATGGCAAAACACAGGATTCTTTAGAAACCACAGCCTGTAAGTGAAATACTTTGATTCCATATCCAGCTAACAGTAATAAACAAATATCACTTCGATCCACTAGGTCAAAGAAAAGGTGAGAGGGTAATACTCACCAAGCTTAAATTGGTGTTATTTGTATCTTCTTCAGGCATGGGCAGGAACACGGCCAGAGCAACACAGTTTGCAAAAATCGTCAATAAGATGATGATCTCGAAGGTTCTGGTTTAAGGGATGTTTAGGGTCATAACAATAAAAGATGAGAATGAAGAATAAACTCAAAAAAGAAATACTATAAAAGGGATACAATTCTCCTGGAATTATAATGATAAAATTTGAGTGACAGCTGAGAATTTTTATTTTAGAAAGCAAATGGTCAGTTGATTAGACTTGTTCATTACTTTTTCTGATGTAATGTGATAAAACATATTTGTGCTACATTCAATCAGTGTCTCTAAATGCTGTCTGAAACATCATCCATACACTGGCCCACCAGTTAGCCAGCAAAGCAGTCACACTCAATGTCCTGCTTCATTCTCATCCATAGGGGGCTCTCTCAGAGAATTCCCCTGCCAGGTCAGCATCATGTCTCATGTGTGATGCCGTGGGACAGCTGCACAGACCAAGAATATGACCAAACCATTTTAACTCAGACTACTCATCAGGAATAAAAGTGTTTGGCTAATCTATAAGGAATTTAATTATGCATGTGATCAGTATTTTTCTTTTCAAATACTCTGATTAGGACTTGAAGAGATTTTTTGGGGCAATTTCTGCAGTTGTACTCGTACCCATTAAAGATTAGCATAACAAAGTGATTAAACTGCTGCAATAATAAATGACCTGACTGAACATAGGGAGATGCATGATGACACAGTTGAAAACATTTATTTATACCATAATGATGTATGATAATTCACACGCTCAAAATCTATATATGTTATTTAAAATCTGATGTGAATCTCTCTTTTATTATTATTATTATGTTTCAGCAATGGGCATCAGGCTAAAAGCAGGAAACTCCCAATAGGGGCCATAACATCACTCACTAGTCTGCCTTATGTTCATGTGTATGAGTGCCAGCAATGCAGAGAAATATTTCCACATTAAAATCATCATGACAGCTGGTCAGAACACTTAAGGAGGCAGACTCATTAATAACTTTTGTTTGCTCGACATAAATGTATTCTCTCATATTTTAGGTGGTAATATGAGTGCTGTAAACTTGACATTGACACAAGGCCACATACAGTACACAAAAGTCCTGACACTTCAGAAATCTTCTTAACACATGTGAAAAGGACTTGCCCCCATCGTGCTTGCAAGCAGGTAAACTACATGACTGATTATTCATTGTCATGCAGACACATCATTTCTGTGTATCTAAGCTCATATACTGTATGAATTCAGTTAAAATGCCAAAAAATATTAGACATATACTGTCAACTAAAACAGTTTTTTGTGTTTGTATGGATGTGTGGTGTTGTGGGCACCTACAGTAAATGTGTTTACAGTCACATTCTGGGTATCAGTGGAGACACATGCAAAATCCGTAATATATAACCATTGAAATTAAAGGCAAAGACATGCTAGAGTAAGGTTAGGATTAGATTATGGTTGAGGAGAAGTTTATGGTTAAGCAAGTAGCAGCTATGAATATTAGTGCAAGTCTTGAAATATCTGTGCGAAATATAAAGGATACTTCCACTCTACGATGTTGATGCATGCCTTGCGGAAGGGATTCTTGAGGGTGAAGAGAAAGAGGGATCTCGCGGGCCGTGGGTTGCCTCCTGTGGCCTGTAGCTTCTTCAGCTTCTCCCTCTGCTTCCTCTTCAGTTCCTCTTCATTCATGATGACTGGCTTTGCTGCCTCTGTGTTGGCTGCCATCTTTGTACTTCCACCTGAGATTAGGTCTCACTCCAAGAGAAATTAGTCCTTTACCTGTAGAATCCCAATCTGAAGCACCGTATACACCCTGTTGTGGAGGTCCACAGGCTCCTATATTGCTGATTTGGTGTACACTCCTCCACTGACCTCTCTCCACCTCTTCTCCCCTCCCTCTGACTTCTTCTCCCTCATGCAGAGTCACAGACCTCAGCTCCTGGCTGAGAGCCTCTCAAAGAACCCCCCCCCCCTGTGGGCAAGGAAAAATAACAGGGGCCCAGAGTGGCTGGAGGAGCAGTTGGCCCTGCTGTAGTTTAAATTTAGACTGTGAACCACTGACAGGCCATGCTTGGGGATGGTTATGAGGGTGGGTAGAAAGGAGTAGAGGGGTTGGGGCTGGGCAGCAGTGGTAAATGAGAACATAGAGGTGGCAAGAGTGGGGAGTCTTGCAGTAGCAGAATATTCTCTACACAGACGCCTGCCCTCAATTTCAAAACATACGGAGCCCTCAACATTTTCATGTTTTAACCTGAAGGAAAAAAAAATACCAGCAAAGAGGCAGGAGACTCATGGATGTTTCCACCTCTGGTGATATAGTGCAGGTAAAGCAGTGTTCAGCACAGCATACGTCAATATTAATTTCACATAGTATAGTGTGAAGCAGAGGGCCCATAAAGAACATGCTCTGTCCTCCCCTACTGCCAATAAATATTGGCAGTGAAGCAATAGGAAATATCTAAGCCAAAAGTATATTCCAAAACATGGGAACATGGAATGAACAAAAATCTTACACTTAAGAGTGATTTTATTTTTTTCACATCAAGCCAAACATATAGATATACACTGAAAATACTCCACTTAGACTGGAGAGACATAAAACAAAGTATTTGTAAATTAGCCAATAAAAATGCTGCATGTTGTGATAATGAAAACCACAGCAAATAAACAAATAAAATTTAACTTTTTTCACTCAGCCAGAGGAAGAGTGAGTCAGTGTACCTTTCTTTGTCGTATTAAAAACTCTAACAGGAAGCTTAGTGGCAGAATGTGAAGCGGACTTCACTGATTCATAACGATGCACACTAGAGCATACTTTAACACATTATTAGCAGCTTTAGGGAATGAATGAATTTAAAGTTCTGTCAAATGTCCCAAGTGAGTTCCATCTGCTTAGATTTAGATCAAATTAGATCATGTAAATGCCCTGATAAAACGAATGAGATATCTGCCAAAATTAATGTTAGATTTCATCTGTTATAAAGTAAAAGGTTTGAATTACTGTCATTTAAAGAGTAATCAGTGCACTGGAATTTAGTGGAACATTCAAACATATAAGAAGAGAAAAGGTGCATGTTGGAGCTATCTAAAAGGGGTTGTTAAAGCTTTAAAATCACTAAACCTAATGGCAATTACATTAGTGCAAAGAATACTGAATATGTCCAACTTGTCATGTATAAATTCAATACCAATGTTCCTAAACAATGAAATGGCAATGCTTGACAATAGCATATATGGGGTTACTCTTTCTACCCCAATTGCTTAACAGACATAAACCTTACCTGTGAATATAAACAATGACGAAAATAAATAGCATGTTAGCAAGAAGCTAACAACTAAAGGCATCACAAAAGTGTCTTAAAGCTTCAGTCTGGCTAAATAGACAAAAATGTTCCTACAATGAAGACATTTATATTTTAGTAGTCTTTAAAATGTGCAAACTGCAATTTAGCCTTAAGTGGTAATAATGAATTAATGTCTGTACATCAGTGTGTTTTAATATTTTTTAGAGAGAAACCACCGATTCAGGTGGAGTGCACAATCAGTTGCAAACAAGTTAATTTAGCTGGTCCCAGTGCACTGAGACAGATAAGGATACTTATTCTAAACCTGTACTAAAGTTATCTTTAGGGTTTAACTTAGCATCTTATGTCGGTCAAAAACGGTCTTGCGTTGTTCCTGGACCTGCTTTTTCCAGCGCTGCTGTGCTCCTTCAACCCGCTCCAGCACGGTGTTTCCTCTCGCTTGACTGCTTTCCACCTGCTGACGCATCTCCTGAACACACACCCAAACACAAGAGCCGAGAAAAAAATTAAACAAAGAATTTACATTCAACTGAACTGAAAAACGTGTGAACTGTAGGTGTCTAAAAGACCAATGTGCAAGATTTAGTGGCATCTAGTGGTGAGGCTTAACATTACAATCAAGTGAAGAACCCCATTCTCTCTCTCTCTCTCTCTCTCTCTAAACCTTTTTTAGACCTGAAGTCCAGATAACATTTGGAAATTTGGGTCTGGACATTTTTTTGGGGTTTGCTGTCTGCATATTACAAACATAATGGACACTGTCTGGGTGATATATGTTCAAAACATTAGAATATCCAGAGGATCAAGGTGACGGGGTGGTATCTGACCTCAGCATGCAGGAAGCAGGACACTCACATATTCAATCGCCTTGGATCCAGCAGAGGAGTTCTAACATAAGCTCACTTGGACATTAACTGGACATTACAGTAGGAAGCTGGCAAGATAATCTCTGGAGTTCAGTTTATGTTTGATAGGAGCTCTCTCTACAGAAACATCCTGTATTGTGGCCCTTTAAGCACATGCAGTATGTGTTATTTATTGTGAACACTAACCTCAGAGTCCTCCTCATTGTGCAGTGGCTGGGTGTAAGGGTCATGTTTGCGGATGAGAGGATCAACCAGTAGCAGAAACAGCATGTAGAGCAACAGTGCACCCACAACAGACAGGTAAATGATGATGGTTACCTGGGATAGACAGATTTAAGACATGATGTAAGATTCTTACATGATCATGTGAAGCCAACACATGACATAACTTCCTGCTTGTGTTCAGCTTTGTATTTTCAATTTATCATCTCTATGTGCTATTAATTACTGTGACTGCCATTCCTTTACAAGGCAAGGTTTAAAATAATTTTTTCCCCTGCACAATTTATATTTGATATGACATGTTTACAATTATAAGACAAAAAACAAATCTGACTATGTCATTTTATGAATGTATGCTGGTAAAAGTTCCATGGTACCTTGATGGTGTTGCTGCTTCGTTCCTCATACTTGCACTCACACAACAGGCAGTATGCCTCAACATCATGGCCTGGCACTGGCATGGGCTCCACTACATGAAGGCAGTTACTGTAAAACATATCAAAACTGTCCTGTGAGTGGTGTGTTCAACCTTTACAAGGAAGGTTTTAAACTGAATACAGAATCATGTGTTCTACACAGCAGAGACACTGCGGGTGATGAAGTCTATATAGAAGGTTTATCTTACCAATCCTTCTGGGAGACATTTCGGTTGTATATATGGCCAGTGATGTTCCTGTATGGAGGGCAGATGCACTTGCAGCGGACATCCTCAAAACTCTGCAATTTCAGACAAAACTTGATCAAATTGGACAAAAACTTGGCAACTTATTATTATGCTCTTACCACCAGCAGTGGCCTTGTCTTTCCCTTAGTTGCAAAAAACATTAATTATTCTGTTGATTACTTGCGCAGCACTTGCAAGCACAGATAAGCTTATAATGTATCTGTTTTACATGAGATAAATCAAAAATGACATTGTGAAAAATATTAAAACTCAGTCAGCTTGATATGACTTACTGTTATTTACCAAGTTTACTGGCACTTTTAGTACATTTTTGCCAATATACAAGTAAAGAATAACAAGAAATAATGTGGATTTTTTGATATCAACAAAAAGATTCTATGGTCTGTTCTGCTAAAGGCAGCATCAATGTGGAGGACCAAATAAAAAAAAAGAGTCGGTTTTGAAGGAACACTTTTAAAGAACGCTTTTAGATTCCAAGTTGATATTTATGCCTCAAATGGCCTTTTACTGAGTCATTTTATTGTTATTTATCTATCATGTATTGTGAAAGGGTGGCAACCCCATCAATCCATTCATCAATCTATAGAATAAAAAAAGGTACCAACATCACATATCAAAACAGATTATGTTTGTATTACATCACTTATTATTACGACTACGAGAGACTGCTCAAGACCAACATACACTGAGAACCAGGTGTAGTCTGCCCCATGTACTGTATGTTATCAGGTGGGGATCAGCAGGTTTTTTACCTTCGCCTGTGCAAAAACAACCGCATCCAACAGAAAGAGGGACACAACTGCGGCCACCGTCAATGTCCAGGATCGTTTCCAACAAGACATTTTCCCAGAGTCGAGACTGTTTGCACTGCGGATGCAGGATTATCAGCAAAACTCTGTCAGAAAACACAGCAGTCTGTGTCATCATTCACCATATGTGTAAAAAGCAAATTAATCCGAACACGGTCTAATTTTACTGCAGTGACAATGGCGGTAGATTTAGACGTTTGTTAATATAGACAAATGTGAAGAAACACAACTTACATTGCAATTTAGAGTAATTATTTTGCTTTTGCTATGCCTTCAAGATGTGACTACGCATTACGCTTTAAGGTTAGCTGGTCCAAATGAATACAGGACTTCCTTTTTCCGGGTGTCTTCGTCACGAGACGTTTATAAACTCCACCCCTCCAATTTTACTTGCCTCTGATTGGCTTAGAATTGTGAAAGAAGGAAAATGATTGGTGAGAAGCAGACAAGTTAATTTCGGTAAACCAGGAGCGGGGGATAAACTAATGTTGTGGCGACACCTACTGGACAAACGCTTACATTCTTTTCCTGGAGACTTACTAACCTCAACCATACTTAGCAGTGCCCCAACCCTAACCCTGACCCTAACCTAACCACAAATCAGCCTAACTTTAAAACAGGTCTTCATCTTAAAATGTAGTAATCTACGGTATGGGGACTTGATTTTTTTCCCCATAGTGTGACAAGAAAATAAACTAAAACTTATAATTACACACGAGGAGTATAACTTTCTCAGTTTAGTCTTGCATTTAAGTATTCACTCTTTTTTTATACTCCACCAAACTCGACAGTTAATTAAGTCAAGTTAAAAAAAAAAAAAAAAAAAATCAGTAGCACATTTATAACAACCTCAGTCAACCAAACAGCCTTTACAAATACAAATGCAACTATAAACAACAATTCTGTAAAATTAAACCAGAAGCAAAGATAAACAATAAACCACAATCAAAAGAATGATCAAGACTGATAAAAAAAAATAATCAGATTGTTTTTATTCCTAATTACGTACATAGTGTAGTGTATGGTACAAGTGATTTAGAAACTATCAAGGGAGGAAGTTGCCCTTTAAAAGACTACAATTAACAGCTTGTTTTTCTATTTTTAATATTATTAATATTTTTAATAGTAATATAAGTCTTGCATTTATGTGTTTACTTTTTACACAGCTGGCTAAACAACCCTATAGCAAGTGAAAGCCACCTACAAGGTAATACTGGTTTGATAATCATCATCATAATCATCTGATTTTAATGATTAATAGCATTTATTATTGCATACCATTCTGTGTTCTTTTTTTAACAGATGTCCAATCTATTTGTGACTCCTTTCAGTTAACACTGTCCAGCTCTTTGTCCCTGGTGAAATTTGAAATGTAACTTCTTGACCCAATCAATACCACTATTTCCTGATAATCCTGCATTCGCACCGTTCAGCTCTGTATTGTAAGATAGGCGAACCTTTAATAAGCCATAGAAATCAATGGCTCCCAAATGCAACCTGTAACTCACGATGAGCTCGTGGTCACGCAGATCAACTGAGGCCGTGGTTATTTCTCTAATGAGCTGTGATATCACACTGAACAGCACATCTCTCTCCTCTCTGTAACCCCAATCATTCATGTGACCCTTGATTCATCCACATAAAATAACAGCAATGCTGCCAGCACTTTCTCTTTCCTCTATAAATGCTACGAAGGATATATTAATGTTTTAATCTATATTTCTAAAATATTAATATGTTGGCTTTAACCACACCTGGAAAAGAGGGTGTTTGTATGGATATAGTGGAATAAATTAATAACGTAAGAAGGTGCTTATGTGGGACACAAACATCAGTGGGCCTTTGCTGTATAATCCAAATTTATATCAGAAAACAAAATGCGGATCAGTGTAAAACATATATTATATTATTATATAATATTGCAATTCTTCTCTATTATTAAGTTTAGGTTTAGGATGTAAAGGTTTATATCTGCTGTTACATTTGGAAAATTGAAAATGTTGACGAATAGGATATGTTCTACCATGTCCATGCCTCTGTTCATGCACAAGATTTAAAAACAATCTAAATTAAATGGTCACTGATCCTTAAATTGTTATATATATATATATATATTATAAGGTACCCTAAAATAATCAAATTATATAATAATATATATATATATATATTATAAGGTACCCTAAAATAATCAAATTCAAAATAAAGTCTCAGTTATTTATTATCATTTATTTTAATTTGCTCAAATCTGGTTAATTGTGATTTAAATGTCAAATGTTTGTAATCTCCAAAAATATTATCAATTCATGCAAGTTTGTGATAACCGCCAGATACATAATGGGTCATAAATAAGTTCATAAAAATTGTGCAAGCTAACTGACTGTATTAATCCTGTCATTGTATGCCACTTAGTTCTCTGTCTTGATACATGAATGCCCTTTACAACCCTAGGCCAATTACTGCATAGATGACACACACCAGAGGACAGTGTCCAGGCTCATTATCAGTTCAGAGCGCTCATGAAAAGAAAAAAGAGAGGAAAAAAAAAGATGAATTCCCTTTTTAGGTGGATAGCAAAAGGTTGTTCATTTGAGAAAAGAAAGAAATCTTGCTGCTTTATGTAAAATGCTTTATTAGCCCCAAACAAGACTGTTTTTATGTGGACAGATATGATGTGATTACCATGGACTGCTCACACACCAAGACTATAAAACAAGCAACAGGAAAATGATCCATATGCAAACATGGCAGAAAATCCACTTTATAAACAAGCTCAGACAATTTCAAGTTCTCTAATTTGACAAGGTACCTGATGGCATTGACTGAATTACATTATTTTAACCATTCATTTTTGTGAGACTGAAAATAGTGGGCCATTTGCCCACTAGGAGATGCTGTAAGGCCCTAGGTAAAGAAGACTTTAGGGGGGTGGAAATTAGATGAAGAACGATGTGTAATATAACACAAGATTAAATTCTACAGTTGAAGCTACATAAAGAGCATATTACAACAACTCTGATGCTGACTTAATTGAAATTGAAAGCAGGTCTGTGGCATTTCAGGACACAGCTTAAATACTGTAAATTGTACCTAATCTTTTATGTGGAGCATAGCATCCAAATAGAGTCACACATGACCTATAGAAAGATACCCATTTCTGTCCCAATTCTCCCCTTTTCAACACACACTTCAACCTTTCAGTATGGTTCTTTTTGACCTTTATCTCATCATCTGCAGAGTCTTTTTACTCCGGACTCTTCCTCTGTATTATGCTTTTGTAGAGAACACTGTTTGAATAACAAGACTATCTCTGAAAGTGATAACTCTCCTCTCGTCTCCTCTCCTCCCCTCTCCTCTCCTCTCCTCTCCATTGCATTGTGGGCAGCTGGACTATTCTAATAGACACATGTAGTAATTACAGTAGTGGGAGGAAGCAGACAGTGGTGGTCCAGGGACAGCACAAAACTATAAATCACAACTCCGGGTTCCGCCCTCCTGAGCGTAGCCGATCACGCTCAACCAAAAAGCAATTCTGCTAACATGTGTTTGCACATTTGTCTTCATCAACCACTGGCTTGTTTTGGGCCCCCGCCACACAATTTTCCTTTCCCGTGGTAATCAAACACAGACTACCGCTCAAGTGTCTGTGTCCAAGTGTGTGATATTGGGTTCCATGATTAGCCAGACTTGAGATGCAGCAAAAGATGGTTCTACATAAGAAAAAAAAAACAAGAAACATTAGTTGTTGAAGAGAGTATTCTGCAACAAAACCCATAAAAAAAATGCATAAACTATAACTTGTGCAATCTACAGTTTGATCTTGAAAGAGAGAGAGAGAGAAAGAAAGTATCACCTGATGTGTCTGTAATGTTTCTTTTTTTTTTCCTTCTTTTTTGTCACAATGCTTCCTGGATTAGTGTCTGAATCACAGAGGTGGCAACAGGAGAAGGCAGTAACATTGACTCAGAGTACATGTGTGTTCTCTTAATCTGTATGGATAGCTGTCAGTCGGCCAGCTGAGCCAATGCAGGGGAGAGGTGTCTGCTGAGGAACCGGTGTCAGCAAGGTGAGCGCAGAACCCAGTTAGGGTGAGCTGAGCTGAGCTGAGCTGAGCTGAGCTGAAATGGATGCAGGGGAGAATAAGTCTCCTGCCTCTGAGGGACACAGATTTTCAGCAAGGAAACAGAGATGGTTGGAGCAGGAGAGATTCAACCAGACAGAACATGAAAGCCAAGAGTGGTCATGACACATGATGGACACAAACACAAGAAGAGAAGCTGCTTCCTCCCTCTTTCCCCCCCGCTCGAAATTCTCCTTGAGAAAATAGAGGAAGATGTAAAAGGAGGGACGATACTTAAATCACAGCATCCTCCAGCTGAACTCTTCACCCCCATCATGTGTGGGCTTTAATGTTGCCTGAGATGTTTAGAAGATGCAGGAAGGTTTCAAATAGCACTTCAGAGGCCAATCACAGAATCGCGGCATGTTAGTAGGAAAAAGAAAACTGCAAGCTGCCAGAAATCCACATGCATCTTTCAAGAGAGGCCAGGGGTCAAGCAAGAAGACAGCTGAAAACAATTGTGAGAAATGAAAGGTGACGTGAATTGAGAGGTAGATAAATAGCTGCGGGGGAGGGAGGAAGGTTTGTGGTTGGTATCAAAGGATGTGATGTAGGCTTTGGTCTTAGAAAAGCTGCCAGTTCATCTAACAACAGCTGGCAGGCCAGTCAATAGACTGTCAGCTATTAATGCCCACATTTCACTTTTACCAACACACACGGTTTAAAACAGATTGATATGTCCAGCGATGCATAAAATCCTCATATGCATATGATATTACCACACATGTGGGTGACAACGTCAAAAACAAAACAGATGCATTTTATTGATCTTCATGAGAACTGGTTTCACATGTGACACGTCTCTGTCTGTGTCAGCTGCCTCAAAGAATAAGGGGAAGAACAAACCGAGGCCAGTCAATCATAGAGAGGTTTGACAAAACATGGACAGGTCTGTAAATTTTGTTATGTTTATTTCTTCAGGAAGCAACATTCCCTGTATTTCCTTCTGTCTGTGGGAGTGGGGGTGATTTTGTGTAAAGAGGGGCTTTTGTTTAATGATGGTTTTGAGTTGTGTTAAAAGAGATTTTCTCTCCACTGATGCCAAGTTCATACCCGTTGTGTGAATTGCGGGACTTTTCTTTCTCTTTGTAATGTAGTATAGTGCCTTGAGATAATGTGTGTTGTTATTTGGTGCTACACAGGAAAATTGACTCAAAGTGAGTCATAGTAATCTAGTCAAAGGGCCACCCCTCTATGCTGAGTTCTTTGCATGTTGTAGCAGTTTGTGATCCCCAGCTGCAGGCCACATCTGCAATGATGTTAAATTTCATCTCACGAGGCCTCCACTTCCAAGTGCCAGTGTGACTCACCTTCGTTTGTTTCGGCGTTTTCTACAATCTGTCCTGACAGCTCAGTGGTGTGTCACAACAGATACAACCTGGTGTTTTAGACCAGGAACATAGACCAAAACAATGCTTCTTAAGATGGAGATAATGCAGAATATAATATACTGGAATGACAAAATAACAGGTAACTATCCTCTTCTAAGGGAAGCATTGGTGATTCTTCTCTTGAAATCTCTGCTTTCTACTTCTCTGTGACCACAAGCGGCTTGCACCAAATCTGATGTGAACAGGAGGCTCTGAGACCAGGCTTGTCATCTCACAGCTTCAAAATCAATAGAGCTCCACTTTTTCCCAGAAATCTGAACTCAGTGGGACTGAGGAGGAGACAGAGAAACAGAGGGATGTTGCAAAGAAGTCAGACAGAGAGGAATGACAGGAAGAGAGGTAAAGGATAGAAGAGGGACAAAATGAGGCCTGATTAATTCATATTGCAAAATGACAATGTGAATTTGTTTATCCAATTAATAAAAAGGAAAATTTGGTACAATTACCACAAATCCACCAGAAGTGAAAAAAGTGTTTACAGAATATAAAATTTAGATTAATAAAATTCAGTGATTATGTGCCTTCCAAAAATAGCATTCCTATTACTCTGTACAAACAGAGTGTTTCTTTCTTATTTCTCAGGTTTACTTTGCTCCGAAGAAATAGACCTTGGTCAACTCAATCACTGTGAAGTCCTTGGGTCATGTACGACAACAGACATACTGACACGAGGGCATAGAGAATCTGTTTTCAACTTTCTCCAGTGCTGTGAGCACCATAAACAAAATTCACCTTTCTCCGTTGTGTGTAGCGGCAGTGTCAGAAATCTTACAAAGATACATCTCAAACTTATTGGAAATTTTTGCATTAATTTAATTTGCATTTGCCATATATTACTCTGTGTCTATTGTTCTTTTCATTCCTTTTAAAGGAGAGACGATGCTGTTTACCAGGAAAGCAAGAAAGTGGTATCATGAAAAGACAAAAGAAACAGCAAGAAAGAGGTGGGGGTTTAGAGAGAGACAGAGAGAGAGACAGAGAGAGAGAGAGGCAGGATGTGGTGGGGTTAGACAGAGAGAGAGAGAGAGACGCTCCACTGCCTGGCTGACAAACAGAAGGTCCCTCCAGAGCCAGGCAGATGAGAGGGAGAGGAGGAGAAAGGGAGAGGGTGAGATAAAAAGAGAGGAGTTTGATGTGAGCAGTCAACCTCACCACCTTCCACCAGCCTTCCCTCTCTTCCTCCATCCCCCCAGCAGAAAATCCATGCTTGCTCTTAGTATTCCTCCCATCTCTTGTAAAGTCTGCAAAAGGAAAGCAGACAAGGAGAAGGCTAGGGTGAGGCCCAGGCCAGCTGTGCGCAATGCTGTTTGGGACTTGTTGGTGCGTTTGCCTGACAGAACAGAAAAAGAGCCCAGTCACTTCCAGCAGGGACCTGAAGTGGACACAGCCTCCTTTGCTATATACAAAACCTCCCTGTCTCCTTTTTTAAATCTGCAGATCAGACCTCTGTAGACCTATTCTCAGGCAATTAACATGTTAGTGCTGAATAACCAGTACAAGTGCAGTGTTGTCTTGATGGCTGATTCACTCTTAATTTAGTGTATTTGTTTAACAGTCATACATTGATGCACTGTTAATATGAACTAGACCTGCTGAGCCATGATTTTTGGATTGACCAAGTAAAAGTGTGTGTTATTTGTTAATTGTTCCCTCTTTAGGATTCTCATGGAGACCACAACCTGGACCTAATGAGCCAGAACTTAATTTCTGAGGAACTGTTTTAAGTTTAGGGCTATGATTTAGATTGTGGTTAGGTCAAAGTTAGTGTTAGGCATAACTGGTTATGGTTAAGCCTGTGTGTGCGTGTGTCAGTCAAGGTGGCATCCATGCTGACAAATTTCTTCAGTATGTATTTTCAAATTCTCAAAATCTTAATTTAGTCCATTTAGTCCATGAAACCTTATGAGGTCACAAAAGGTATATGTCAATTTTTTTTTTAACTCTGTTGAAGGCAACAATACAAAAATAAAACATGCTTTTAGGTGTTTTTGGCTAATGTTTTTTACACAAATATGTGGATCAGTCAGTTCAACACTAATCTGCACCACTTTGGGTCAAAACATCCAAATACATTTTTCTCATTGCCAAAATCTTTTTCTCCCATCCCAGGCTTGTTAATGGAAATGGCTGCCTGCTCAGCAAAATCAGTGTTGATAATGTGTCAATACCAGTTTGTAATGATTGTAGTCTGAATGCTCACACTAGACATTGGACAGTATGCACGGCATGTCACTTACAACTTCCGCTAAAATATAAGTCAACTTCTTAACATCTGGTCAGTTGTTACAACAGGGTAATGTTAGTATTTTAAATTTCTGACATTGATCAAAAACATTTACCTTGTGTTTTCATAGCGATTTAAAATGACCTGAAAAGAAGTGGGCGTTTAAATTTCAGCATGGAGCGGCGACAACAGCAGAGCACTGCTGTATCCTTCTGTGCACAAATTCTATAATTCATCGTTAAATACTCCTGGTGGCTGTAGACACATGTCTGCATCTCTGGCTGAAAACTTACAGGTAATAATCAGGCTGGTTTATTGAAAAGTGATGAGAGCAGCATTGCCATTTGAGGAAAGCAGTTGACCTTCCCTGGATAAATAAAACTTTAAAAGGTGTTGCTGTTGTCCTGTCTGAGTGAATATTTTACCTTTTATCCAAAACGCAGGTTTACTTGTAGTTCCCAGAGTCCATAAAAGTAGAATGGGAGGCAGAGCCTTTAGTTACCAGGCTCCTCTCCTGTGGAACCAACTGCCAATGTTGGTTCGGGAGGCGGCGAGGCAGATGACCGCACATCTTTGAGTCTGGTTCTGTCAGAGATTTCTTCCTGTTAAAAGGGAGTTTTCTTCTCTCCACTGATGCCTAGTGCTTGCTCATTGTGTGAACTGTTGGGTTTCTTTTCTCTCTGTAATATTGTAAAGGTTTTGGCCTTATTATGTACAGTGCCTTGAGATAATGTATGTTGTGATTTGGCGCTATACAAATAAAATTGAATTGAATTGAAAATCTTTAACCACATTTAATGACAGTTAAACTGTTCTCTGACAAAACTTTGTGCTACTGATACCCTGATTAGCTGTAGTCTCAATCACCATCGCTGCTCTGTGACTGCGTAATCACAGACACACAAGGATTTTTATTGTCCTGAGCATTCTTCTTCAAAGTAGCCAGTTTCTCTGTCACCTTGAGCCTGGTTCGTCATGCTTGTGTGATCGCTCTAAAGGTCACAGCTTGTAGCTACTGTCATTAGCTGTCACTCTGCCACACTCCCTCCCACTCCCTGCCTTTCTCCTTCTTCAAATCACTTTCTCTCACACATTTTTCTCTTTGGCTGTGGAACACAGAGCAAAGTGCCTTCCTTAGTTGGACCTTGAAGGTTAAGAAACGTGAGAAGCAATCCCACTGCAGAATGAGTCTGCGATTTGTCTGTGTGTTATTCGATGTGCAGCACGTGGATGCAATTTGATCAAGAACCCAGTATCTTTGAGTGTATAGTGACGATGCAATTACAGTGGCATTTAAGAGACTCTATGGCCGATTTACTGCCTGAGGGATAAAGAGAAAGGAAATTTCAATTTTAGAATTTCAATATTAGCTACAAAGGAAGTGTCTCATATTCAGAGTTGCTGGTCCAACATGTAAGTTGCATTTTTCATCAGGGGGCTAGAGAACAGGAGCACTTTTGTTTTCTGAGCACACACATGTTTAATCAAGCCAATTTTGCTGAAGCGTCCCTATGAATTGATGATATGAGACAGTAGCAACACTGAAGTGTCTTAAATTCCACCATGCACTGTGTGATCACGTGGTTAGTTAAAACATGTTTGAGGAGGTAGAAAAAATAATAGAGTAGAGAGACAGCAAACACAGGTGTGGCATTTTATCTGGTGGTGGTGGTGAAGGGGTAATCACTGCAAACTTTAATCAGTTTAGATCAATTATTCATGGTCAGGGGCCTAGTGAGCTGATTTCTAAAATGCCCCCCCCCCATCTCTCTCTCTCTCTCTCTCTCTCTCTCTCTTTCTCTCTGACAGCCATGTATGAATTATTCAGACTGCATTTACACAAAGAACTCAATCTCTGATAACTGATCAGTCAGTTAGAAACATTATGCAACAGGGAATGTCAATTATAATAAGGAAATAGGTCTCCTGGTATGCGTACAATAAAAAGGAAACAAAACCACTAAAGGAGAAGTAAGAGGATAGCACACATCTTAAAAAGCCTTGAAGAACCCCAAACCTGGTGGTTGCTGGAGAATCATTATTCATTGAGAGAGGAGTTATCTCATTTAATGGGCTTAACTAAAGATTGGCCCTGCGCCGTGCGTCCTATCATCATCATCCATCAGTTTATCTATTAGTTAACTGAACTCCACCAACAATATGCACTTCATCAGACCTGGCGTTCAACCAAGCTCCATTATCAAAGTTTAATAATTTCCCTTGCTACTCCCGCCTCCTGCTCAGAATGATGCTGCTGCTTCATTTTCATCCACACCAAATCACCCCAGCCCCATCCTTTTGCAGTTCTGTCACTGGCTGCCACAGGCTGTTTGTAGTATAAAACCTTGATTCCTGCATGAGCCCCCCGCTCTTGTACCTAAAAGGCAAGGCTACATACATCCATCACTGCTGGCCATTTAGCTCCCACTCTCCTACTCACACTCCAACTCTTCATCTCTCCACATGGTTCCTGCTGTCCTCCCTGCTGAATCCCCAGCATCCCCAGGTGGGATGACCTTCCCTCTCCAGACTGAAAATCACATTTTTCTTTCACTTAAAACTCATTTTCAAAAATGAATTCTTATATCCTCATTACATTCTTTCTTTTTTTCTTTATTCCAACAAATGAATAGAAAAAATAAGTGATATAAGTGATTCATTATTTTTCCTAATGCTTCTTGCACAGAAATTTGACTCGTCCGTTTAGACAATTTGGCAAGGCACTTTGGTATCAGCTTATTCTGAGAAAAATGAGTAATACCTGAGTAATTCCTGCAGTTACTCGGGTTAGTTGAGAATGAATTAAGCAAGAGGACATAATAAATGGCTATACAAAATTCCACAGCAAATCAGTCAGTAGATGTGGTGACATTTCACTCAAAAAAAGTGAATCAAAAGTAAAAAAAAAATTGAGAGGGCCATCAAAATATGCATTTCTCTTTAATTATTTCTTTAAAGGTCCAGTGTGTACCATTGAGGAGGGTATATTAGCGAAAATAGATTATACATACTTTTAAATCATTATATAATTTCTTCAAAATTAGATAATTTGGCTTTCATAGCAGTAAAATAAGCATTTTATATGTACTTATGCAAAGGAGTGGCTTTTTACAGAGGCCACTATCTTGTGCCTCCATGTCGCTACACCACTATGAATGGACAAACAAAAAAAAAGTGTTTTGCATTTTTAAAATATACAAAGGCCACTGTTGTTCCCTAAACCTCTTGGGAAAGTGGGGGGTTAAAGGATAGTAGTTGTCCACTATATAGTTGTACAGTATAGTAGTTGTAGACAAAGTGATGGACTGACCAATATACAGTAGTTATCTGTAGAGTCATTAAAAAAAAAAATCAAAACCAAAACACAACACTTGCCTTTCTACATCAGACTTTTGGGGATGTGTAGCCCCAAAAGCCCATCTGAGAACTTACAAGGGGAGCAAAGAAAAATAGAAAGTGTAATTCTTCCTCAGCACAATTTATCATGGCACCTCTGACAGCCACCAACCATATGTCATCAAATAATCACTCTCAATAATTTGTAAAGATCTCTCGCATCCTCCTGTCCCCTCTGTCTGCCCTTGTAGTGCATTCACATGACACACAGTCAAACCATATGCCTGTTGACACTTTAAGCTCTTTACAGATGCGGCATAAACAAAGCAGGTTTGAAATTACTGACTGTATTGCTGTGGTGCATGAAAATAGGTCAGAAGGGGAAAAGTGAAGAGAAAAGCAGGATGCACCATTCATTCCTCCCAGTGTGTCTTAGTGATCCTGCATCTCACCAGCTTAGCTAGTACACAATCACAATTGATATCTCCATGGGAACATCCCACTACATTACTGATTCTCAGTTCACTGCCATTTCCTCACATTCCAATGTGTTTCTGCATTTTAGATTTCCATAAATGCTGATTTATAAGGAACACAGATCAGCGCCTTAGCAGTAAATACTGAGAGTCATAAAATGGCATTGACAAGGGGGCAAATATTATACAATGCAAAATTATGACTGCATGATATGTGGCAAAATATGTAAAAAAAAAAAGAATTGATGGATAATTGAACAAGAAATTAATCATAAGTGAATTAAATTATGAGGCAGCTAAATCTATCATTTCCCCAACAGGATGTGCATCTTGGTTGGAATTACTGGTCAGTCCATTCATCCTCGTCATGTTGCTGTCAGAGTTCTGCTGCAGACGACTGATGACCACACTTGTCAGACAAAATTCTGTCTGTCTCCCTGAGTGATTGAAATGTAGAGCATCTGTATGAAAGGAGGGATCAGTTTCTTTCACCCTGTCACCGATGTCTTGCTTTTCCTTATCATACCTTGAAATTCACTTTATTCTCTCCTCCCCTGAAATGGAAGATTTGGATGCACACCCCTGCTATCTGAATGTTAATCTACTCTTTTCATACATCGGTAGATCACTCTGTCCCTGCTGTGTGTCGCTTCTCGACCTTTTCTCTCTATGTGTGTCCATCTTCTCTTTTGACTGTGACTGTTGGCTCGGATGATCTTGTGTGCGGCCTGTGTTTATTTCACAGTGTGGCACAGAAGGGGATCGGCACTGACTTGGGGATGCTGTGAAAATGTCATTGTTTGGTTGTGCTGTGCTGTATGACACAGTTTATACAGTGTTGATGATTTTTCTTCCCTAGTGTGGCCTTCTGCTTTGTCTGCCTGGAATCAGGAACGGTAAATAAGTGTTAATGGGAGCGAATCGGAGGGAAAGCCAGCCAATGTCTTTCTGTCATCACTTTAGAAGGTTGTGACCCTAGAGCACAGTGGCACAGAGCTGATAAATTATTCAGGCTGTGTCTCAAGCCCTGATCTCAGGAGAAGACAGGCCTGTGATTGCTGGGAGCGGACTGACTGACATTTGCACATGAAAATCGCCTCTGTTTTCCCCAAACACCCATTCGACTGTATGGAAACAGTAGAGGGCCCCTGGTTCAATGTGAGACGGCTGTGGATTGTTGTGGATTGGTTTCACAAAGGAGATGGTGGGTTGATGAAGGGTGTTGTAATTAGAAGAACAACATCTCCTCTAAACCTCAACACAAGACAGTGGCGACATTTCATGGTTACAACTCCTGAAGAAACAAACTTGGGGAAAAGTTCTTCTGTGAGATGAAACGGTGGTTTAAGGTAAATGAATATCCTAAATGTATCAATATAATGAGCATAAAAGTAGCTCAAATTTTGAGTGGCAGAGGAAGACCTGGGGGACTAGCTGACTCATAAATCATCTTTCTAAGTAGGGTCAAGGGCCGTTTGACTGAGACATGAGCAGAAATGTGATTTTAGTTATGGGAATATTTTCTCACCAATAATGCACTAATACAATCTACGCATCCCAGCATGCATATTGATTACATGCCAGCATTTTGGATGCAAGGATGCAATGTATTTCAAAGGGCCACTGAATGCTATCTAGGAGAAAAGCTGCACATCTTTATAATGAGGCAGTGCACTCTACAAGGCTTGTATGTGTTGCAAAGAACAACATTAATACTCGCAAGCTTGTTTTACAATAATTTTGAATAATCGTATTTTTTTCACCGAGTCAGTCAACACAAACCAAGTCATTAACTGTTATTTAGTTTATTAAAGCGTGGGAGTTTTATGATTAATCAGAGTAGAGAGGCAGTTAAATTGTGGAGGAGAGGCGAGGCGAGGCGAGGAGAGGAGAGGAGAGGAGAGGAGAGGAGAGAGTCAGGGAGGAGACTGAGAACATCCCTCTGTATGCTGGACCATGTCTGAGCTGAATGCAAACGCTGGGATGAGTTGAAGGGGAAGGAGGGGTGGGATGGGCAGGCGGTAACTGGCTCTGCTGGGAGGGAGAACACAGCTAAAGAAGAGAACGACAGAAAGGGAGAAGGAGAGGGTGGAGCGTTGGACAGATGACAAATTGTGATTAATAAATGTGGTTCAGGGTGGCAGTGTGCCGGGTTGTTGTTAATAGAGAGAATTAGAGTGGCTGTGCAACTCAATCTGCACACTGTCACTCTGCATCAGGCCCCGTAATCAGAACCTAATGAAACAGCACAACACCAGGATGTAGACACATCCACGCTTGCGCACACTGGTTACAAATTACTGTACAGTAAACACACATGCCCAGGTAAGTCATAGGGTATAAAAAGTATTTCTTATCTGAATGCAAATACAATACGACTGAGGGTAAATAAACAAATCTAATATTTATCTTTGATTGATTTGCAAAAAGTGACGTATTCCAGTGTAGTAAGACCCCGAGTTCTTAGCTTGTTTCCTTTATAATATATGCCACAATAGGCTAAATTTCAAGCGGCAAATACCAGCATCAGCTAAGTCACATGAGATTCTTCGTGCACAGTACTGTGCAAGAGTAGGCCACCATTAGAAATGTCATTTTAGCAATGCTCCAATGACCACACAGTATAATTGTTTCTTTACTGGAACACATCCAGAAAATGCAGTATGAAGGAAACATATATACAGTTTCAAAAATAACACGTTATTCAGAAATAAATAGTTACACGGGTTAAAGTGTCAAATATTGGCTGTGAAAAAGTTTTACACCCTGTTTTTTCAAGACATGCTTGAGCATCACAAACACATGGTGTGTGTTAAACTAATAGACAGCTTGCCAGTATACCGTATAAGACAATCTTTCAGTCACATCATTCCAATCCAAATTCAAATGATCACAGAACTTTGTTGAAAACAACAAAGCTGGTGGTGCCCTGAGACTTTTGCACAGTATTGTACAGATATGAGTGGAAAGGCAGGAGGACGGATGTCTTTGTCAAGTGTCTTTTTCCTCAACTGAACAGTTCTCCTCGCTTTTAGTCTTCACCCAAATCACCTCTTTACATCCCTAATGACACGCAAATTGATTTACTAGGCAGTAATCCACATAGCAAAGAAAGGGATCTTAATAGCAGGATACCTGTCAATGTTACGTGAGCAGTGGTTCCCCTGAGAGTGATGGCCCTCCGGCAGTTACGTGCCTCTTGAGGACCATATGTCATCATCCCTCGGAGTAGATGCACAGTATGTGTTAGTCACACTCCCTGTGCCAGTGTGGATTATGTGACCATGCTACAGTCTCCAAGTAAAATGCAATTTGTCACATATGCTAAAGTGTTTCAAGTATAACACCTGATTTCATTCACTGTAACTATGACAACCCACTCATATATTTCATTTGTTCAGGAGAAAGAAACTATTACTTATTAATTATTAATTTAATAATACTAGTGTGGATATTTAAATCTTGCTGTGGATCGAATCATTATCACTTTAAGAAGCCGGGCAGACAAACCAGCCACACCAAGATAAATATAACATGAGCAATGTGGCTGTAAATAATTCCCTGGTCTTCTCTTACTTGTTTACACAGAATGGAAGAGAGAAAAGTTAGGGCTGGAATTATGCAGGCGTGTGCACAAAAGACAGAGATTTATTCTTGGTCCATCATAATATATTAATTATTAAAAAAAACTAATAAGTCAAACAGTCCGGGACTGGTTCTCCTGTGGCCCTTTTCTGTATTGGTGACAGTCGCGAGTGGAGCAAGTAAAATGACAAAACAGTTGCAGTGAATAAAAAAACCCGACATATTTCATCAATATAGTGCATTCTGTTAAAAAAGAGGAGTGTGAATACTAAAGGGAACAAATCAAGAACAGAACAGAGGGACACAAAAAACTGAAAGACACATACATATTTCAATATTAATCACCTCAGTAATATTTTAACAGGCTTTAAAAATCCAATTCTGAGCATATTGTCTCTGACTGTTGGCAGTGATTATCTGCCTGATGCTGCTGAGGACCCCAGAGCACTGTTGGCAGTCCAGGCGGACTGACCTGCAAAATTGGACTGACACAGCATTCAACTTGCCCCTATACAACCAACATTTCCAAATGGAAATATCACAGGTCATTGCTTCCCAAACCTTCCATAAACTTCACCTTAATTTCTAAACACAACCCATCCTCTGAAAACCACCATGAACCCTGTTGCTGGACAGTGGTCATTAGATTTGAGTGGACGTGGACATGTTGGTTGAGGAAAAGCGAGTCATCAATACTGTATTAAGACCTATTCCCCCATGCTCCCACTGCTTCAGCCATTAAAGTTTAAACTCACAGATCTGTGGTTATCCCTGTCAGACAGGTGACACATGACTCCAAGGAAATTATGATACCAGCCTACATCACATCTTATTATTACTCCATTGTCATTTCACTATGGAAAAATGTGCAAAAATCCAAAATTGTGTCCTGACACCAGCACCAGCTGTGCAAAAACCATCCAATGTCCATGCATACTTGCATATGTACTGTATATGTCCTTGCACGTCTTAATGCCCAGTACACTGGAATGGAGGCATCATACAGTATACGTCTGTGTGGAAGGTTGGAGGTAAAGGGAAAAGAGCAGCACAAGGCGTGGAGCAGGGTGTCTCACTAATGATGCTTTAAAACTGTGGGAATGCAACACACACACACACACACACCATTTTCCACACATCACACCAAGGCGGTCATTTCTCAATCATCTTCCTGTCCTCCCTCCCATAACATACAGAGGATAAAAACATCTGCCTTTATTTGGCAACACATTATCAGACATTTTTCTCACACAGAGTTTACCTCTAACAACAGGTGAATGTCAGACTAACAAGACACAGAATGAAGGTATCCGTGCAGTACAGGGATCAGCCTGGCTCATAAAAGGATAAATAAGCCTAATACAAAAAAAAAAAAACGTGTGCATTAACCGTCACATTGTGTGTTTTTATTTGTATTATTATATGTTTTTTCTTTTGTTTAAATTTGCCTGTGGACTGTAGTTTAAACTGAAGAGGGAAATGAGGGATGAGAGAGAGAGAGAGAGAGAGAGAGAGAGAGAGAGAGAGAGAGAGAGAGAGAGAGAGATCTAACAGGTGTCGGCTTGGACAAACACTGCACTAGGCTCCAGTAGAGTGGACAGACACCGGATATGAGCGTCAGATTCCACGCGCGTACCTTATTTAGGTTTGCATCAAAAAGTGCTCCTCATCAGGTATTTTCTGGGCTTCTCGTATTTTGAAGTTGGCGGCACTGAAACTCGGATTTCTGCATGTCTAAGAAGAAAAGAGGGGATTAAGCGCCGATTAAGAAAGTCTCATCACTTTCCTGGCATCTCGTGCGCGCCCGCTCTCCATTTGGCACCACAGCGATCCAAAGCCCCTCAGACATTTCTGTGGGACACATGCACACAATCTTTCTTGGATTATGAGAAACAGATGGTGAGTTATTCTTTGTCTTTGCTGCTTTGTGTAGTTTTACATTTTAGATATTTGATCAAAATAAATATATGTCATCTGTAAAAATAAATAATTATATATAATTTTTTGGTTTTTCTAACATTAAAATGTCAAGTTGATAGGCTAATTATCTTTATCATACAATTTTAATGTATTTAATATTCAGTACCACAGTTTATTTTGTATGTAACAATGGTAAATATAGGAGCAAATTAATTATTGGATGTATTTGCTCTTTTTTGGTATTCTTTTTTTCAGATCTAAATATAGCCAGAGGAAGAATCACACCCAGGTTCACAAAAGGCTGAAATGTGGACAGTGGAAATAAGATAAAAGCGAGGTGTCCTAAAATGACTGTGCTCAGCAAAGACCTCTGATGAACTCAACTCAATTATGGCATTAAGACAGACATTCAGGTGAAGAAAAATCCTCTGTTAAATGCCCTTTAAATCTTTTTTTTTATTTATCTATCTTAGCTTTTTCTTAATCTAAACTCTCCCTTCAGTAAGCAAAGGCTGTATTCTTTCACTTCTCAATGAGTTGAATTTTGGACCCAGCTCTTAATTTCCCCCAGCTCTATATTTTTGAGAAACTCTGCTCCCACAATAATCCCTCTCAGCTTTAGCCATGGTCTCTGTTTGATGCTGCAAGTTGAACTGCAGGACAGGGGAGGAACACAAAGGTGAACAAGACTTCACCAGATAAATTATGTTAAATTGTAGCATCTCACCACAAATATCAAAATAATTTTTTTTTTGCTTATTTCCTTAAAAACTGTGGTGTATAAGGTTTTTAATTTTTCTTAAAACGAGATTGGCTTTTAAAGATATTTTTTTCTGGCCCTCTGGCTGTTTTCATCACGCCAGGATCCTCTCATGTGTTTGTTTTCCTCCTGAATGTCTGCCATTTTTCATTCTATCTGACTTGGCCCAGCGATATACTGTTTATCCTTCGCTCGTCTTCACATCTTTATTCACCTTTTTGCACCAAAGTGGTTCACTGAGAGGCTTCATCCTGGCCGGCAACATTCCAGCCAAGGGGGAAGAGGACTTCCTGACACTGGCTGCTTCGCGGCTCAGTCGCAGGAAACGTGTCATTGGTGCCGGTGTAGGTGTAGCAATGGTTCTAATACTGTTAGTAGCCATTCCCATACTGGTCCACACAACCAAAGGGGGAAATATCGGAAATTCAGGAAGCCATTATGAAATGCTAGGAAGCTGCCGAATGGTATGTGACCCCTACACCACCTCTCAGCCAGGCCAGGAGCTGACGGCTGTGTCTCCACCACCCCAGGATTACTCTGGGAAGAAGATAAAGTCCGGGCTTCGTGGGCCTCCAGGGTTACCAGGTCCTCCAGGAGCACGTGGACCCCCTGGTGAGCCAGGCAAACCAGGTCCACAGGGGCCCCCTGGTCCAGGACCAGGTGGCTATTCGCCCTCACTTTACACCCCCAAGATTGCATTTTATGCAGGGCTACGCAAGCAGCATGAGGGGAATGAAATACTGAAGTTTGACGATGTGGTGACCAATGTAGGCAACTACTATGAGCCCAGCACCGGCAAGTTCACCTGCCCTCTGCCTGGCATCTACTTCTTCACCTACCATGTTCTCATGAGAGGTGGTGACGGGACCAGCATGTGGGCAGACCTGAGGAAGAACGGACTGGTTAGTAAGACTGTGTGTGTGTGTGAGAGAGAGAGAGCGTGTGAGCGTGTCGGCATGTACACACGTTTGTGTTTGTATGCACACTCACGGTCATCTAACGGGTTTTTGTTCCACTGCTGACCGCCCTGTATTTACCACTGACTCACATTCACCTTTGTAACACTGAGTTCGTCAAATTCAGAGCACATTCTATTTTTCCAGGTGGAGACACAAAACCCAACGAATGATACTCATTAAGGGGAATTCATGCTATTCAGTCTCAAAACCTCAGCTACAGATTCCCACTTTTGCTGTGTCGAAATGACAAGTGGCTGAATGCTCACGCGGCCTACAAAACGGAACAGTCTAATTAGGGAGTATCATATGCAGAGTCTGATTATTGCATAAACAGAAGTGCCAAAGAGCACGACAGAAATGCTTGTCACTATGTGGACCAGTCAGCCTACACCTCAGCTAAATAAATAATGAATGTAAAATTGACAGTCCACTCATCCAGTGTCTCATTCCCCAGACACTAATTAAAGACAGAGGAGCTGATGGGGGAAGACGAGAGGTGGGATAAATCACAGGGATTTCATCAGAGGACTCCAAATTCAGGATGCATTCTTCAAGTTCCTTTTGGACATTCATTGATTTGTTTATTTGTATATTCATTCATTCATTCATTTGTTCATTCATTCAATGTATTGCAAGACTTAATAATTTAAACTATTTAAATGATAGGCAAAAGTAAGAGAAAAAAAACCCAGACATCTAAGATTATAAAAAAACAGTTAGTATATTATTTAGTGGACAAATTAATCTATGTAATCTGGTTTTATTGTAGAGCTCCTACTTTACACACTAAGTCACTTGCACTACTGCGCTAATGTTTCTTGAACACTATCTTTCAATCATTAGAGGCAAACTGAAGTTTTTTGTATGCTTGCTTTTTTAAAATGAATCCACAGATGAGCAGTGCAGGGAGGAGCACAATAAGCATGAAAGAGGCTGATCTTAACACAGTCAGTGCGCATAGATATTCATTCATTCGTTAAATTTTATATAGAAATTCACTTCTCAGGCTTCACTCTCTTAACATGTAGAATAAGGATTGTTCTAACTCATATACTATATGGTTCATACTAATTAAGGCTCCTTCATCATTGAGACTTAATTGAGTGAGATGTACAATGTAAACTAAATGTTTAAAATTCATCATGGACCACCACTCGATTTTATGCATGAGACCAAAGATGAATATGATTGTTACTGTCTGCCCTATGTCTTATATTGTCATTCAAGTCATCTTAGACTTAGTAAATAATTTATACATCTTAGATTAGATCCCCTGAACATCAGCTATACCTCTTCTATAATCCCCTCCCCAGCTTGTCCATTGATTCTCCATTAATTATCTTTCCACTCAACTCAATTATTTAACCTAACCTTGGACCATCTGACATCGGGTCCACAAGGTGGCCTCCTTAAACAGGGATCTACCCAAACACAGCTCCCAATGCATGAAAAGTGAGTAAAAATTAATTGCTGCAATATGCCTGCTTATATTTTGAGTTATTTAAGCCCAGTGGCAGGAAGGGAATCTGCCTGAGGCCAGTCTGTGGCAAGGGTTTATTATATGGATGCTATGTTTGCAGGTTGCATTCCTGACTGTAGAATCAAATAGTCTGTTTTCACATTGCCGAAGGTCCTGAAAATTTATTGGAAAGTTTGTTTATCTATTTTGTTGTCTGGGTTCTTTAAAAAGAAAATTGCCACCTTCCATTCCCGATTGAACACTATCTAAATAAATAAGGTCATTTGCAAGCATGTATTTTTTTTTGGCAGCCAGCCAAATGGACTGAGAACTCAGACAGAGAGAAAGAATGACATGCAAGAGGCTCAACATGACATGGAGATGTTCATCTGAAAGGGAGAACAAAACAAAGCAAGTGAGTTGTTGGGATGATAGTACAGGAAGATAGATGACTTAACGGTGGTTTTGAGGCAGTGGGCTGGTAGATGAGACATCTGGGAGGCTGGTGGTGGAGGCCAGGATGAGATCAGGTGTGATGACCAATGGACACCCACACAGCATGTCTTGCTTTGATATGTGATCAAGGCTGGGCAGGAAAAAAAATGAAAACTTATTTTCTATTCCTACATATGTTGGAATAATGTCTGTGCACTATTCCAACAGATGCAGATGCTCAAAGGAGACTTTACAATTAGCAAAAATAATAAACTTTAGACAACAATGGATTCTTTTAAAGGAATATGTGATATATAACTTCTTGTTGGTACACAATGTCAGCTAATGGACTGTGATGTGTGGCACAAGTGTAATATAATGCAATGCCAGGAGGATGTGTTGTGTTGTGTGGTACTGGATCCCTAGATCCAATACCTATTACCTTTGGTAAATCCTTCAATCTGTAAAGCCTACCTGCTCACCCCTCAATCTAACTTTCACAAATCATTGCAGCATGACAGGACTTCAGAGTCAGGGGATTAAGGATTGGGAGTGGAGGGGCGGGGGTGTGGGGTGGGGGGTGGGTGCTTCCATGTGTGTGATACATCATTGATTGACGTGTGGTACAGTGGGTGATGTAAATGTTACTTAAAGGCCTTAACTTCCGATTCATGATCAGCAGATCAACCCTCAACAGTGTTATTGGTGCAAAACACAAGACACACTATGTCGAACGAAAATCTGTTTTTGGGATGATGATGGATCCGTCTTCTATCCTTAGTATACTTAATGATTAAATGTTAGCTTTGCTCAAAATAAATAGCAATGAATGCCCTCCCTACTGGCGCCACCATATTATAAATGTGCTTAATCACTCAAGTTTTAATTCACCGTCAGGGATAGATGGGTTTTGTGCTAATTAATATTCTAACACGGTAGCAAATGTTATTAGGACAGTCTATTCTAATGCTGGCATACTTTATTCTGTGAATAGTGGTAACACGTCATGCACACCTCAACAGAACGCCTCCCCATCCCTTCATTAACTGCAGGCTATGTGAGGTGTTCACCTACTCGTTGCCCTCGTGCACCACTGCACTGTGTATCTATTCTAAATATTCTTAACACAATGTGGACAAATAGGTACTGGTTTGTGGCCTCCATTTAATTTTGTTCCTTTTGTCGTTACCCATCGTCGACTCTTTTAATAACTCAGTTAAAGGTCAAGTTATTTCACAGTTGTCTTAAAATGTCATCACTCGTTGTAATGAGTGCTACCTGTATTAACCTCCGCCAGTACAGAGATATGATACTATGTGCTACAGATAAAATATAATTGGTCTTACAGTGAAGGGCACGACGTTAGATAAATACAATTTGTCTTATTAAGCCATGACAAATGCTTTTTTCAATTCATAAGAGATCCAAAAATACATATATCATAAAACCCAATGAAACACACTAATTAAAATGAGTCACTTCCCCTGATAGTGTGCACAGTTTCGACAAATTGTGTATTGCGGATCAAAGACTTTAAAACCAAATGGCAGGTAATAGCAATTTAAGGTGCGGTTCTGCTACATCTTGTCACCACGTAATCCCAGGACTCCCAGAGGAGAGTGAAAACCAACAATAAATATTCTATTTCCACAACATCCTCCACCCTCCCACTCCCCCTAGAGTCCCCAACCCTCCTGCCATGTACTGGAGTCCCTTAGGTAAGTTTAACAGCTACTTTTCTATTGTCTCCACTCTAAGAGGTCAGTATATCACAGTGAATGAATCCTGTCAGTTTTATTACCAGTGGAGCACAGCATCACAGATAAAAACAAGACTTCATATAACCCCACATCTCCCTGGTCTCACAAAATAGCTTCGATCAGTCTGTTACACCAGTTTCCTCCCCCCTCCCTGTTCCTCTGCCCCCACCTACCTCCAACCCCCACCCCACCACACCCCACGTCTATCCTTGTCTATCGTCTGCAGTGCGGCTCCTCGTGTATAGAAAATGACACTGAAGCTGCCCTCCCCACCACCACCACCACCACACAACCATTTACCCCACCCCAACCCTTTGTGGCCCCCTCTGCTCCCAGGTGTGTTTAGTGGAGGCCCTATAATGAAAAGGTTAGGTGGAGACAGAGACAGCCACAGGCAAGCCCTCGGGGTCCCTGCCTTGCGGCTCACAATCCTTCCAGCTCCAGAATCAGCACAGCGTGCAGCCTGGTTCACATGGATCAGTCTGTGTCCTCCGACCAGTCGTATCCATCTCCACTGTCGGATTCCTGTCCTAATCCCTCCATGCCTCTCTCATGCCTCTCTGTCGGGCATCTACTTTAATGGATGCCTTGCATTATTTCTTCACACACAGGCACATTATCTGAAGCGCCTATTCATATATCATATATTGACAAAACAGTGTCGACACAGAGGAATAAAAATTATTCTGTTGTACAAAATCAACATCACACTTCCATGCATTTAGTCATAAGAATCTGAGAAGGCCTGAAGGGAGGGGGATGTATCTCCCTATTTCTCCCTCCATTACACCGCTTGTCCAAGACTAATGAGCAGGAAGGCATATGCCTGGTGTCAATAGGAAGTCACAACATCTCTGTCAGAATCAACCAAAGATGCAAATGTGGTATTGGCCGTCACTACATACAGTATATGTCCAGACCAACAATAAATAACCTTTACAGATTTGTGTCATTATTTTATGTCGGGGGATGTAATGTATCAAGGACCATTTTAATGTTTTAAAAACAGAAAGAAAACAAAATATTTTTATATGAATAAATTTTGGACAATAAAAAAAAAATATATAAATTATAGAACAGTCATAATGCAACATATACCTTACACTATATATTTCACTTATACACATATAGTGCATACACTTATAGTATGCACTATATGCTTGCTTGTTTGAATCTAAGAGAACCCCTGTGGACTACACAACATGGAAGCTAATGAAACAAGACTGTTGTAACAGCATAACAATAGCTATGGTTGGTTTTACTGTGGGCTTGTTGAGCTGAGAAGCCCCAAGAGATCAACTTCTCTGCCCCCTTAATCAATCTGGTTTAGAGTGGACAAGAACATGCTTAACCACTGGTCGCCAGCATGCTTCATGTTGGATGCAACATCCATGACCTGACCAACAGATAGTGCCTATAGGTAATAGAGCATAAACTCTACGGTTGATAAAACCGAACGCAAAGGGTAAAATGCAGGGACGGAGGGGAAAAGAGCATTTTTTTATATATAGTTACAGTAAATCAGTCTCTGCTGCCGAGTGACTGACTGTTTTCAAATTGATGCATGCTCATTGGGGAGAAAGGGACCCCAGTGATGGGGTTGACATGATGGTACTTGAGTTGCAGATCATATTCTGTGGCTGTCACAGAGATGTGCGTGGCTCGTCTAGCTGCTGACATAGATTGAGTGCTCCCACCGTAGATGGACACTGAGCCAGACACAAGGCCACTGATGGCTGACATATGTCTGATGATTGGTGCTGCAACACAGAATTATTGATACATTGCACTGTGGAGGTATTTAGGAGGAATGTTTGTACTTTTTGCATTTGGAATATATATATATTTTTGTATCACTTGAAATCAAATCTGAATGGGTTGCAGAATGAAAAATTATTTGAGACTGCAGACTTACACAATGCACTATACATGAAAATCTTTGCTCATCTTTTGCTATTATACATACAATTTATATTAAAACCGTTTAACTTGTAAAGATAAACAAATAGATTTAAATGAGTTCACTCAGTGATTTAGGATAACAGCTCCACACAACTTGCTCTGATTTTCTCAATATAGTGGTGTTTGGATCTTGTTTCATCCATCAAAATTCTTGCACGGCACACACAAAATTATTTGTGTAAAGTTAAGGCAAACGGAGACAACACCAACATTGTGCTAGTACAATGAGATGGCTTCAAACAAGTCACAATACGAATTAAAACACGAGGAAGCATCCTCAAAAAGGTTCAGAAGTGAACTCTGCTGGTCCAAAATCACAGTTTTTCAGAAGGTTGACGGGATCAGTGCTTCTTGACCCCACCCGCCCCTGTACTGCTGGCAAATAATCACAAACACTCCCTCAGTTGGGTTTAATAGCACTGCTTGACAGAGCCCAATTTCAGATGAAGGACACAGCACACAAATAATGGTACATTGTTTCTGTTTGTAAAGACCAAACAGTGACAGAAAAATTAAAATAAATAACCATAACAATAATCACCAAACGCTACGCACTGAAGCTTTAAGACTCTTACCAATTTAAAAACATTGTGCATGGATTACAAGTGGGATGGACGAAAAAACAAAAAATGGACAAATCCTCTACAACAGTAACTAGATCTCACCATGTGTATTTAAATGTCCGCAATGAGTAAACCCAATTAAATGTGTTAACAAACAAGTAAAGATCCACTGCTGCTCGGTCAATAAGACCGAACTAACGCCCAGCATGCAAATGTGAAACTGTCTGGCGGAGGCATAGCCACTCAATATCATGCATATTGAGCTGGCACAGGACCATAAGCAACAGGTCAATAGCTGCTCTTTCTTGGCTGAGCTAGTTTCCCCATAGACAACCTGTTGTCCCCACTGAGTTTGCTTATCACCACAACTCAATCAGATCACCATCCTCTACACTGAGCCACAGCCACAGCAATCAATAACACAGAGAGTGGCTGTGTTTGATCAATCCACCTCTGGGGTTACAGGTCACAGTCTTATCCATGTGTTTATCAACGTTAATGTGGAGGTGATATCAT
Organism: Brachirus orientalis; assembly: GCA_016785285.1. Taxonomy (NCBI): domain Eukaryota; kingdom Metazoa; phylum Chordata; class Actinopteri; order Pleuronectiformes; family Soleidae; genus Brachirus; species Brachirus orientalis. Next base: position 12,998,391 of record JAFBJR010000150.1, read on the forward strand.
GGGCATGATTGTATCATGTTGAAGGCTGTTAATGATTAATCATAACTTGGCCTGGATACACTATATAATATACAACAGAGGAATGCAATATGGCAGTTTAAGTTTTAGAGAGCTTCTGAGTAAGTGGCTGTGACATTTGCAAGCGTTTGCCCAATTTTATTCATGTTCTAACAGACATTGCATGTGTCCCGTGTGGGTGACAGGTGAGAGCCAGTGCCATCGCTCAGGACGCTGATCAGAATTACGACTATGCTTCTAACAGTGTGATCCTGCATTTGGATGTGGGCGATGAGGTGTGTGTGCAGCTGGACGGAGGCAAGGTCCACGGAGGCAACACAAACAAGTACAGCACCTTCTCCGGCTTCCTTATCTACCCAGACTGAATCTAATCATTACTCTGACTGAGGCAGGAGTGATTAGAACGTCAGTGTGCACAAAGATCTATCACAAGGATATTTTCACACCAACACAGACATGTATGTATGCAAATTAATGCAGATACACAGACACAAAACACACACACACACACACACACACACAAACATCCTGAGTGAAAGGAGTGAGAACAACTGAGTGAAAATTTCAGAATGAGTGGAACTATGAAAATGAGAAAATGTACAGTATAAGTGTGCATTAAAATTGCACGTTGTGGCTATAAGATATATAATATATATATATAAAGTCAACAATAATGTTATTAAATACTATACACAATATTCATATTAACTGGCAATGCGATTACTGAAATGCAACAAACGCCATCAGTGTGATTGTTTTTGATGCAATAAGGTGTCATTAATCAAGATGACAAATGCTCCAGTCTTAACTGAAGCAGTATTTGACATCTCCTCCCTCCATTTTATTGACCTCTGATCAAATGGCTTGTCTATATTTGGCAACTCATCCTTGTAAAATATTTCCCCCCTGAGCTTCAAAGGGAGTTACTCCACTAGAAATTACAGCAACACTGATTGAAGTAAGGGGAAAACAAATAAGACGGATGTTTCATCTACAGTGATCCCGCGAGACAGGATGTGATATGAAATGATAAAACAGGTCACATTTTATGATGGCACTTGTGTGCGATGAGGTTTTAATTGCCAAGTGCATTATTGACAATGATGTGTGTGTGTGTGTGTGTTGGTGTGAGTGGATCTCTATACTGTGAGATAAAGGGCCATTGAGTTTTACTTATATCAAATGATGTACAATACATAACAAACACTGTAATTACACTGCCATACCTACATAGTACTTTATTTTTTGAGAGGCCATGTTAAAGTTTCATCATATATATAAACACAGTAATGTTGGGATGGCGTGTCTGCTGTGTTGCACAGGTTGAGATGACAATATTGCTATTAAAAGTATCTTACCTTCAGTGTCTGTGTGCCTTTATGTTGTTCAAAGAAACCAAATAAAACCAGGTGCATTCAAGAGCCATAAACACACAAAGACCATTGTTCAGTTTTACATGGAGGGAACAATCAGAGAGACCGTAGAGATTTAGATATATGACATGGCAGCTCAGATCGAAGCAACAGTAGCTGACCACAGCTGCTGCCTGTTACAACATAGATTTCCAATATGTCTTAAGTCACTGTTCAAGACACAGACATTAATACTGCTGCACTGATCTCACCTTATAATCCACCCAGGATCTACAAATACAGCAGATGTATACATTTTAAATGCAACAGTATACTAATCAATTGTACAAACAAGCAAGCTTGATAACAATTGCTGCTGCTCATCAGGGTTTTTGTTGAAACTCAGTGGAAAGAAAGTTTTTGCGTCAGTACTGGTGCATTTCTCTCAATTCAAAAATAAGGATGGATTGATGGATGGGCCACAGTAACGTAACAGTGCCACATCAAATATCCAATTCATTTAGTCAAAATATTAATAGAGCTTTCATTATTCCCAATTCCATTCTAAATTAAGTCTATGAAATATACAAAAGATTAAAACACATCAGATATGGTATTTATTTGTTAAAAGTGAGGTTTACTACTAAATGTCTTCATTATATGGTGGACTAGACAGCTCTTTATTTAAAGAAAATAATTATGGGACATGAAATGGTTCAAGATCATGTTACAACTGACATTTGGTGACAGAAATAATTTGTGTATATTGAAATTGGGGGCATTAAAACCATGTGGTGACATTTATTATTCTATTATTATTCTTATTCTACCATGTAACCAGGTTGGAAGACTGGCTAAGAGAAGGCACCTCAAATATATCTTGCAATACTGATAAAATGGAAAACATGCAGCGTAAAGAGTCAATGGGATTCTTGACTTAAAGGATTTGGCGAATCTGTTGCTCCCAAGCAGAGAAAGTGGTATGTAGCTGTGCCACGGCTCGCCCAGCCCCCGGCTCTCACTCTGGCAGATTCCAGTTGAAAGTTAATTGGACAGGGAGAGGTCTGAGACAGGCTGCGCTGAGGCCCATTAGCGATTCCCCTGTCGAATCCAGAGCCACGAGGATCACAGACTCACAAATAGGGGATTAAAATAATCAATAGCCTTGACTTCTCTCGACCACACACACAGCGTAATTAGTGAACAATCTCTTCAGCAGTGGACTATGGCACCTTCCTGAACCTTATCTCACACACATAGGCTCTAGGCGCCTAATGAGGGGAAATAGTTGTGGCTGCCTCTGGTTGAAATAAAGGACAGGAAGCAAACAGTCTTCTATAAATCTTTGTCACTGAATTATGACTCTGAAATTTTAAGGTTTGGCCACAAAAAGAGTTCAATAAATTATGTTTATAGTGCATTTATTGAACCATTCCATAAGATTTTCATTTAACAAGAAATTAAAGTTAATTTTGCAAACCCATAAAGCATACACTCATGCATTAAAACACAATTTTTGCTAAAAGAGCAAGATAGTGGGGTTTTTTTGTATCTTGCTGATATTTTTAATGAATTGCATTTAAACCACAGCGGATTCCAGCTGCAACACTGCCCTCTAGTGTCAAATTAAAAAGGCACAAACATTGTGCACCGTTCAAAAACTGTCAAGCAGGGAAAAAGTTGTGCCTTATTCTATTAAAAAAAAATTACTCCAAAAACCAAAGATATGTTTTCAGAAATATCGTTTATTTAAATGCAAATGACATAATTGCGAGGAATAGCCAAATTACTTGTGGTCTTTAGTAAGGAATGCAAAAGGCACTTCTTAAATTAAAGGTGGAAAACAAATCGATGAAAGGAAGGTGGGGCCAGCACTGTGGAAGCCGACTGCAAAAAGAGGGTACATGTGACAGGGTTTTATAAAAGAAGGATGCTGATCATCTTCACCCGTTCATCACCATCCTGACCAGTTCTGTAAAAAAAAACATAAGACAAGAGACAAATCTAAGATTGGTGGTGTAAATCTTTGCAGAGACCTACTCCAACTGCAGCATGTGGAGCAAGCTCCCCTCCTCATCAAGGTTTGGTGGACCTGGTGGGACATGCTGCATTTGGGGGCAGATCCCCATATTCTGCTCACCCAGAGGAAAGAATGGTTCAACAGGGCACTAAGAGAAAGAGGTGAGGTAATCATCTCTATCTCCAATTCAGCCAGAGTATTAGGCCATGTCTATGATCCAAGAAGAGCTAGTTAGAGAAGCCATCGTCGCTGTATGCTTTGCTCTAGTTAAGCAAAGAAAAAGGAGGAAAATTAAGGTAGCTACAGTCCAGTCAGAATGGCCTGCTACAAAATCAGCTTCCAAAAAATTCAGCACAATAGCAACTCATTGCAATTTTCTGGTTAGTAGTAAAAGGGACTGGTCCCCTTTCTAAGCTGGTGGCTAAAAATAAATGTAAAACATGTCTACTTTGTAATGAACTTGAACATCTAATTCAGTGTCTAGGATAAAGAGCAGCACCTCGCATCATAGTGATGTGGCCTCCTCGTGGCCACAGCACCAGCTAGTTCAACAGTGGCCACCAGGTTTTCCCTGAATGAGACCAGTCTCTTCCCTGTGTATCCATAATATCCCCTTATAAAATGGGGGGGGGGGTCTCAGATACATGCAGAAGGGGCATGCTGCAACCAGGGGCCAAGACAGAGGGCTGCAGGAGAGAGACAGACAGAACAGTAGGAGGCTACACACTGGTCAAAGCCTCAGGACTTAAGATGAGAGGAGCCACCAGGGTTTCCCACAGGCACCTACAGATCTAATTTGCAATAGCAAATTGTTTCATGTTTGCTGATATAAAAGGTAAATACTACAGCTGATTAGTGCTAAGGAAGCCTGATGGAAATTATTTGACAATAATAAAGCAGGAAAGCCTGGGCTGCCATCTCATGTATACCCAATGCCCATACCGGCCCTCAGCCTGACATGATGTGGCGAACAAACGCTGTGGAGGAAGAACAATTAACACATGGTCAGCAGTTGAAGTTTTTACAGGGCCTCGTAGAGAAGTCTATAAATAAAAATGTTACAAACGTATATGTTAGACAGTAGAATACACATCCATCTCAACACACAAGGAAATCAAAGGGTGTGGCCATTGGCAAACTACTAATTTAGTGAAGAATCAAATCATTACATTTGGAAAATTAAATATCCACATTATACACACTACATATTTTCTGGTCATATAACAACAAAATCATATACACTAAACTTTTAAACATTTAAGAACATCAGCGTTTCAAGATTACTCAAAAACAATATAGACAATATTGTGATGTGCACAGTGAAAACTGATGTTAATTTCAAAAAAGTTGAATTAGCTTTGATAATAGTTGTTAAGCGTAAAATTGGCAATAGATTGCAATCAAGAAAACATTAAGATGTGAAGGGTTACTGTCAGTGTTTTAAATATATATTGCCAGTTTTAGTCTGTATTGGCATTAAACAAGTAACACAATGAGAACCAGTGTAATTGGATCAGGAGTCAGGACATACCAAATAAAAAATAAAAACCAGAACTAGACATTAAGTGTTTTCTACTTGTCTGAGATGAATGGATTTTTGTTACCTGTGCAGTGTGATTTTAATAACCAAATGCTTTAAGTCCAAAGACTCCATCCACAGACATGAAAACAAAAGCTCACGTGTTGATGATGTAATGAAGAATGATGAAAGTTAGTTGCGTATGTATGATGATCACACATGGAGCAGTTTTCTGATTTATTGCAATCGAAAGCTTGAACACGACCACCTTAACTAAAAGCAAAAATCCAGTCTTGTTCGAGTTTTTTTTTGCACTTACCTTCATAATTGATGCAGCCATTTGCATCTTCATGTCCCGCTAACAGTGTCTCCACTTCCTCCTCTGTCATTTTCTCACCTAAAAGTGAAACACATGAATGTTAATTCATATTATAAAAAAAATCTTTATAATGAGTTTTTAAAGTAATAAAATTTACAGTTTTACACTTGTAAAGGACCTAAAAAATATATCAAATTGTCTGAGCTTTTTATTCTGAGGATTGCAGTGTTTCCCAGAGGTAAAAAAAAAAGAGGCCAATACAAAAAGAGTCATCTATCTATGTGTGACAGAAATTGGAACTTGCCTAGTGTGGTGAGGACGTGACGTAGCTCTGCTCCCATTACTGTGCCGTTGCCCTCCTTGTCAAAGACACGCAGTCCCTCCACAAAATCCTCCATGGAGCCCTGATCTTTATTCTTAGCAATGGCCTGTAACATGGGCAGGAACTGCTCAAAGTCTAGCATCTTGATGTTCATCTCTGCAAAAAAGAACAGCATAATTGAGGGAATACTGCATCTATGCCTCTGGATAATTTTCTACCCCACTAAGGATTTGATGATAAACAACTCCAAGCAAGACATTTATTTTTGCTCACCATCAGCCTTGGGGTTGCCCAGGACCTTGAGCACCTCAGCATTAACAGGGTTCTGCCCCAAGGCCCGCATAACATCACCACACTGGCCATAACTGATCTTCCCATCTCCAGTCTTGTCAAACAGCAGGAATGCCTCCTTAAACTCTGCAGAATGAAAACACTAGGCAAATTAGAGTGGTGATGTGAATTCATTCAGTTTCTACCGCTTTATCCTCCATAAGAGGGTCGCGGGTGTATAACTTATGTGGGGAATAAATTGTGGAGAGAAGCAGCCATGTATGGAGGAAAGATAGGGGTAGGAGGTTAACATGATGTCAGTGAAAACACAAAAACTAGACAGAGTGTGAATAAATTAAGAACAGGCAGACTCCAAAATACTATATGGTTTCTTTGTGCAAGTCTTAAATTTACATTTATTTGCCACCCTAGAAGATTCTAACCAGTCTATTCAGGATAATAAATCAAATAAAATTAATAATTTAGTTAGTAAATTAAATTGATAAATTACCTCATCGACTTATTTTTAAGTGTTTATTTAAAAACACAAAAAATGAATAACTAATATCATCATAATATATCCATCTGCAACTTAAGGTGCATTTCAATTATTAAATCTGATGTCACTGCAAACACCCCCCACAATTTCACAAGTCAGCAGCAATTGATGCTTGTCATCTGATGAGCCTGCCTTTTTATTTTCAAATCAACAGCAAGGTGAGAATTGACACTCCATGCTCTGTCCCATCTATGAACATTCATGCTACAGTTTCTGTGGTAATGACATGCAAATGTTCATTGATTACATTTACAAACATTCAACGTCTGACGTACAAGTGTGAACAAAGTAGATGTAAATATGTGAGTTGAAATATCAAATCAAGCACCACAACAAACTAGATATGGAATATCAGAAAAAAGAAAGGACAGTAACAATTCCCAAAATGTGTACTTTGGTTTAGAAGGGGAGTGTACAGTTTTCAAATGTCCCCAGTGGTCATTGCTGTGAATGCCTAATATTGTGTCACACATGTTATGGTAGGAATGTCATTGCTTTCAATTTCAATTTAAGTCTACCAGGCAAAATGACCTCTCAGGTGATTTTCTAACTAAAGCTAATATTTCAACAGACACCATGACTGTTTACCAGCTTTCACTCAAACTGCAATATTTTACAGCACTGTTCAATAGTCAAGAAGGTTGTGAGCTATCTGAGGCTTCTTAAGCAGTCATTCCCTGAGACAGGGTCAAACCTACAGATCGGTTCCATAATTTTTGAAGGGTTTACCGAATATTTTTGCTTACTTCTCAGACCTTTATCTATGATTTTTGTGTACGCAATGCATAAAATGAAGACGTGATTAATTTATTGACACATTTTTCTGGGAAATGTCTTGTATACAGAAAGGTGTTACAGAAAGGCCAGACAGAATAGTCATAGTCAAGAAGCTTTACAGTCAGCACAAATTTGCTCCTGTCGCAATTACAATAACAAGGCTTATGTATTCCTGTTGTTTAAGTGGAGTTGCCTAATCTTTTTTGTACTACCAACAATGACACAATCTTGTTGCCGATTAATCAGGTTAATCAGTGTAGCTTTGATCTAATATTAGGCATTCTAGTCATGTCCTTCAGCCAAAAGAATAAACAAATAAAGAAAGAAAAGAGAGAGAGAAAAAAAAACAAATTTGCTTGACTGGAATATTTAGGAGTTTCCACACAATATCTGGTTGGCAAGTTGTTTCTTATTTAACGGGACAAACTATTCCCTGGTGAAAAAAACCCAGGCACTGTTGTGGACTTTTCCTCCTCTGAGGAATGTGCCTCTTCCCTTCTGGCTTGTGAGCACTTCTTCCAACACCATATTTGGTATTAGAGGAGTGGAGGAAAGTAGGAGGAGAGAGAGTATAGCCTATTATGTCAACAGAGATTAAACAACCCAACCCTTGGATTAAAAACTATCCCCTGCTGTATCCAGCACCAAAAAAGGCCACACTTGTGCAGATGAGCTGCTTGAAAGACAACAGACATAGTTTACGGCAAATGACACAGCCAGGGAGGACTGCAGTCTAACGGAACAAGACTTATGAGGACAGAAGTACTTCTAGTGCATGACGGGCCACAAACAATGGGGTCCATTTTACAGAGGTCTCAGGACCTTTGGACCCCATTTGGACAAAAACACTGTAACACATGGTCAAAGCTGGTAAGGATTATAACATTATGCAAAAATAATGACTAACTTTGACGTATCAAACAGTGTGGGGCGGCTCTCATTCACATCTAAGACAATTTAGTTTTTTCCATAACCAACATGCAGATCACACCGTTCACACTCCCGAGGTAGGCACCAATTTTTTGTTGAGACAACGACTCTTCTCTAACTTACCATGAATCTGATCCAGGTTAAATTCAATCTGGAAAGGACAAGCAGTTGCAAGTGGAAAAAGTGATGAAACAGTACGGAAATAAAGAAGGAAAACCTAGTCTTACCACGACTACTATGACAGGCAGGGACACAGCAGGGTGATAGAGGAGCTACTGGGCAAAGTGTCATTTGAAACAAGCGAGAATGAGGGCATGCAAAACAAGCTGGATCTGAAGAATGTCAAACACAAATTCGAAACTTACCAAGGATTTGATCTTCCGAGAAGTCAGACTGTTTGAAGAGAAATTAACCTAAATGAAACCCATTTGTTTTGATGCGAACTGCTAGCTCTAGGTTACCTCGGGGGTATTTTAACATATCTTCTGTCAGTAAAAAACGATTACTAACTATATCGCATTCAGGAACACTTGTTGACCACGTCAGCATTTTGATAACATCAATAAAGCTCGCCGTGTGATCGTTCAATTCGTCCACCGTGCAAGCTAACATTAGCTTCTCAAAAGTTGCACTTCCGCTAGCGAACAGCGAGCCATTTCAGAATCAAACACCTCAGCAAGGCAAAACTGTCTCTGAAATAATAACACTACAAAGCTATTAAAAACGACAGTAGAGAAGAGTTGAGCGTGTGTAACGAAAAACAACGCACCATGTTCCTGCTGTGGCTGAGGTGTGTCCCAGGCGACGGCAAACGAAAAATGAGACGGACCTTACAGTAGTAGGACAGGAGGTAAACGGTATACCCGAACAGTTCTGCGTCATGACGTAACAACAGCGCGTACTTCGTGTTCCTACAGCAAGTGGGAAGGCCGACGTGAGAAGGACCCGCCCACTTTCTGCTTTGCAAGTGGATGGAATACATTTAGGCAACACAAGCGATTATTATGAGTAGGAGTTCGTGAAAATATTGGGCTAAAGCCAATCAGAGAAAGGGTTGTCGAGGGACTTACAATCTCCGAGCCACGCACGCTCCATCCATCCATATATAGAAAGAAACGTCTTGGTATGGTTGTGTTTTATTGTTAACAGCAGTTACAAATCACAAAACCCATTAAACGTTCACGTTTAATATCATTCCACTTGTTCATAATCAGTGCGAGTCGAAAGCACAATTTTTATTTACAAAAAAAGCTTTAGAAAGGCTAACCAATATGTATATTTACTGTTTTAAAGTTAAATACAGAATAAAGATCTATTACAATATTTTGGGGGAGGCTCTGGTTTTAACTGGGCTGAACCTCTCATAAAAAAGACATCACCATTGCCAGTGGTGGCTCTGCCATGCGGTCGAATTTTGAATTGTGAATTGTAAAGTTACAAACGTGACAAGTATAAAACAACAACAGCAACACCACAGTGGAGCACAGTGATATTCAGTGATGCGCCCTAATGGACAAAAATGCAGCCAAAGTGCCCTCTCGAGTCACAAGATGTTGAAATACCCTTAAGAGTGGTGAAAACATTGGGAAGTGGCCTCCTGGCTGCTATTTATTTGTGGCCCCTAAAGCTAAGTGTAAATTTAAAAAAAAACGATTGTTTCTAAAGGATGGCCTGTTCTACTGGAGAAAAGTGATACAGTGCCCTACAAGATGCCCTTGCAAATTCAGTTCAGATATTCAGTGCTTTATAGAAATTGCCCATCTCGGTAATTTTTCTCAGTAGATGCCCTTTTCATTTTCACCTCTGCCCTTCCAAATGTCTGTGCACGAGAATGATAATAATGTGATGTTGGCCACTATTTTACTTCAGTCTCACCTTTACATGATGTTTCAATTGATTCAAGTGGTGAACTAAAAACTATTAAGGATCATCTTTGGACAAATGATCAATTTAAAGAGAGACAAAAGTAAAAGATACAAAATAATTAAATCACTGGAACCAAAATGACTGATCTGAACTCAGATCAGGCCAGACGTATAATTGCTTATGACTACATACTTGGCAGTGAATTACGTTAATGCCATCAGGACGACGTTATGTAAAACCTACCTGGAAGATAAACTGGTATTCCAAGTCATTTGTTCCTCCTGCTGTCACGTTGTTGAATACAGAGCCAACTTAAATTGAAGGGTTGTGGTTAAGTGTCTTGTGCAATAAACCTATGGGCTGAACTTATTTATGTATTTATGCATATATTTTTTTCAGTATTTATCAACATCTTTTTAGTCTGGGCAGTTTTTATTCTATGTTATCTATCTTTATTTTTACCCTTGTTTTTAGCCCAGTTTGGCTCTACATTGTTGCATCCTGGGTTGTGTTTTTAATATAGTGTTTAGTACATTCTCTCCCAAATGCCATGCAGTGTTGTCCACAAGCACTCCGGATTTGTGTTTTGGTAAATGAATGTGTGTGGAGTGAAGCTGTGGAAACTGAATTGCCCAAAGGTGACAAATAAAGTTATCTGAAAAATAATAACCACCACAGCATTTATCACCAAGGACTACACTGCTTATTTCTTTCCTCTGACCTGTTTTGTTTCTGCTGTATCTGTGACATCGCTGTTCCGACATGGGTGACACAGAGGTGAAAAAATATGTGGGGCAGAAAATATAACGGAATTTTTAACCTCCATGATGCCCTCTTGTGGCACTGGGCCTGCTCATTGCTGCTCATTGTACCTTACATTAATTACACAGGGTTTAAAACATGGCTACTTTCCAAAGCCAAAATGCTCACTGATTACATATTATTTATTTTCTTGGATGTCTGAACTACATCATGTAAAATAATACATGTAAAGAATTCAACACAATAACAGACAGTATTGCAATAATAACATATTTACAATGTAAGCAGTAAATCCTTAGACATGATTGTGACTTTTTTAATGATATTTTAAGAGGTGCCTGTGGTGTGCGTTTGACTTAGGTGATTTTGACCCCAAGTGAATAAGCAAATGCATGGTTACTCAGCTTTGAGTTAAGGATGTGAGTATCTGGTCATGCGGGAAGGATGAATCACTTCAAGCCAGTTAAGACCATGGACTGATTCCATGTCCCTTAACAGCATGGCTTAAGTGCTGTCTTTGCCCCAGCATGAGCTCTCGCTTCCTGTCATGTCTGTGATCCCACAGTGAGCAGCATGTCTTAACATGGCCTACATTTCCTTGCAGGCAAAATGAAAGGGTCTCATACCAGAAAAACATTGTGAAAGCAACACTGAAACACCACCAATGATATTTGTGACATGACATTTGTGCAAAATCTAATGTGGGCAATTGGAATTTGTCTCACATATACTGTATGTATGTATATATATATACACGTGTGTGTAGTTCATATTTAGATACCATCACTAGCACATGTGCTTTTCCTGTTATGCTATGACTATTTGTCTTTCTTGCAACAGTCATGGGTTTACAGTTCATAGGGGCAAAACTACTGTTGCAATCATGTGCCTGATGAAAGAAGTAGCACATATTGTGGCAGGAAGCAATATTTTTCTCCCCAAGGAGGCCATTGACCTACAGCCTCACTCTCAATGCCCCTTTTCTTTGCATTGCCACATAAAACTTGATGCAAGGTCAATTTAGTTTCAAAATGATGTTTTTACACTTCTCTCCATCAACTGGCCACTGTAGTTTATCTCTAGCCGAGATTGAATATGTTGCCAATTAATTATTTCCAACAGTACTAGATTTGAATACCCCACATTAGCTTTGACACAAAATAACACCAGTAACATCACTCACCTCTAAAGTGTTGGGGTCAAACGGTGAATCCGAGGGACGCAGCATCCTTGGCTTTGGCTCTGGAGCTAATTTTGGTGCTGCAGGAGCTGCAGACAGGCAGGGGAAAGGAGGACCCAGTCTTGGTTCGGTCACAGGTGAAGGAGACTTCTTAATGGAGGATTCTCTTTTAGGGGCCATTCCCAATGCCTTAGAAAACGTGATCTGATATCGAGTATCTGCACCCACTGTGGATATGTCTGCTGAGAGGAGTTATCCAGCTATGAAATAAAGTGTGTCCGTATCCTGTGGATGGGTGGAGGTGGTAGCTGCAGGTCGATGATGCTGATAATACCCAGGGAGTGGCAGCTATGTGAGGAAGACGAGGTGGATGTCGGTCTATGTGAGGGAATTTGTGAAGGAAAGTGTGGGGGTGGCAATGAAAGGGAGTGTTGGATAGAAAGGGGATATAAATAGAAATAACCAGGCTGAGCTGTGTGACTCCAAGCACATGCTTTTATTTGGGTCAGAAAAGTATGTGTGTGTGTGTGTCAGTGCAGCCGTGAAACAGCGCCAAGTAGAGACTCTCTGTCCAAGCACCACACAGAGATGATGGCCTGAATGACATCAGTCTCGCATTAGTTAGGAAAAGTATGTTTGAGGTGTCAAAATATTCTGAACAAAAATTATATCCCATTTATAACTCGTCGTGAAGCTGCTGAGTTATTTTAGGAGTTGCCTATACAAGTAACTTTTAAAGATGACACGACCTGAATGACTGAGAACCTTCACCGACATACCACTCAGGTGCTCTATTTTTGCTGATGGAATAAGTGTTTTATTTGCTCCTGCAGATACTGACTTCCTTTTGTTTCCTGCACAGTGGCTAACACAGAACCAGAGGAAATGAACAATAACGTATGAGTTCACACCATAATCTGAGCCACAATTAGACTCCAGAATATACTGTTTGTTTTGCCCCGTGGGATTCATATCTGAATATATTGCCTGTACATGTGCACCCATTCATGTGGTATTAAATATCAACTCTTATGAGAAGCGAGGTTTGCCCATAACTGATGAGTCACATGATGTTTTTAGTCTGACATGGTCCAATACACAGCAATCCAAATTGTCTTAGTTGTTGTAAACTGCTGCCGAGTTGCTTGGACAAATGGTGTCAAGTATAAACTTGATCAGTGATTTCTAAAATGTGGGCGGCAGCTCCATCGTGCAGGTAGGCCACGAGAGGTCATAATAATAATAATAACAATAATAATAATAATCAAATACTAGAGAAAGGTTTTTAGGTGTGAGTTTTGTTTAGCTTTGTATAACCATTACATGTTAATGACTAATTTAAAAAATTTGCTTCATTCATGTGCCTTGAGTTTTATGGACAATTCATGAATACTTTATAAGGCACTTTGTTTTGTACTCCATCACAGAGCCTCGGTATGATTCAAAAGGTGCCTCTTTATGATAGAAATAATGCGCATGTATCATTCCCTCCTATTGTCTTGGGTGTTCAGCAGGTTTTGATGGTACACCTTCAGATACTTCAAAAATGACGACTTACTGTTGTTGCAGTTCTACCGATTCTACGTGCGCGCATTTGATAAATCAACAATAAAAGAGTGTAGTCCCAAAACGCATCACTAGATGTCACTGTAACACAACAGGAAGCCACGTAAATCCACTGGACTCCAACGAATCAAGCAGAAACTTCTGACAGCCATCTATCTGTCTGTCTGCCTGTCTGTCCTGGCGTCACGCTACACTCCCCTCCAATAATCAATACTCTCCATCAGTGGAGTTTGGACACCATCCATCGCGCGTTAAATGGGCCTTGAAATCCCCGTTTATGTGGCTCAAGCGTCAAAACAATAGCGACATAGACCCTCGCTGCGAGACCAACGGCTCTTCTGGCAGATTAAAGTTTTAATGGCAGAGCGAACATGCAAAGTGATTGTGTGTGTGAGCCATTATCAAAATGACAAGATATAGGAAACAATAAAATAATGGTAGGAATATAGGTAGGGTTTTTATTAGACTATTATATAAACGAGGGATTGTTAGATGAATGGATGCTGTCACTCAGCCTTCACTGTGCCAGCTGATCGCCGTTGAGTCTGCCGAGCAGACAGCTCAGTGTCAAATAGTTTAAGGAGATTAGCAGTACCTCACGTTTTCCTCATCATCTGTAACCATAATCCACATGAAGCTAATAATAACAACAGGAATATCCTATGTATAATAGATTATAGATAGATTATTAGGAAATTTAAATGTTACTCTACCCTATTGGTGCATCATTGTTAGTGGATCTGAAATTAATTTACAAAATGATTAGTCATGTTTGTAAAAAAAAAAAAAAAAAAAAAAAAGGATCCTCATTTTCCCAATCTTTGATTTTGTGAGAGCAAAGTCAATCACTCTGACTTAAAAGAAATGTTTCAAGGGATCCTCTGAGGTGCCCCAATTGACTAATGAATTTATGGCAGATCTCCCACCTAATGTCATTCAGAGTTACCACTGCTATTGCAAATCTCCAAAACACCTGATTTATTTTTAATGATATTACACCCCTCAGTCGGCTGTGTCATGGTAATAATCGGGGTGCTCCAGCTGCCTCTAGATCACATTAGCCAGGCTTAATACTGAGAGTGCCGAGCCCACTAAACAATGAGGCTGTGGGGATAGGGAGCTTAGAGGCTGCCTAGCCAATGGGCATACTGCAGGAGGTATAGGAGATGCAGGCCAGGATGCTCCAGCTCCCTATGCCCTGGAGGACTGGTACCATCATTAAACATTTTTTTTTATCTATATTCCTGTGGAGCCTTAAACCCACCAAATCCAGATCCCAACCCCACCCGGGCTCCAGACATCAAAACCATACTGACAAGGGACGGTGAAACTAGTGGCAACATGATGCCCTTCTATTCTTTCACCGCACTGAGAGACCTGCCAGGAAAACACCTCAGCAGCTGCACCCTAAGTAGGTTCCTGCTGGGACATCTTTGAATATGACTCAGGTGACAATTACTTTGGAGGGTCTGTTGTGTGACGGCAAAACATCAGCTGATGAAATTTTAGGCACTTTTATGATTCCTGTCAACAAGAAAAAGAAAATAAAACAACATGAGAAACATTTGTGAACAAATTTAAATCCAGATATTGACTTGATATTCCCAGAATTTGGGTCACATACACCAGAATACAATACAATAAAAAATATTTTCTCATCTGATTTGATTAGAAAAGTGCTTTTATCCGTTAGACTAATTTATGTTGCAGGCTTGTCTAGTTGCAGCATTTGCATAATGGTCACAGTGGGAATCAGACAAGGCCACTTGTGGGACACTTGCACCTGATCACAGAGACACTGTGGCTCTTTGCCAATCACAGCTCTACAGTTGATACTTCCAATTAAAAATCACCTGTATTTGTCCTTTCATTTATCAGGTTGTTCAGCGTCAGTTAGATGTGCCGTTGCACTGAGGTTTTATCTTGTGTCCCAAATTGTTGTTTGGATTGGAGGGGATTTTGTATGGGGGCCCACAGATTACCGTCGTTGATTAGTGGTTGGGTGTAATCCTTTCAGCCCCTCTCTCTGCAAAACACCCCTGGGATATGCCCGTCTCCCTGAGGACCGGCAGCATGGCAGATGGATCCTCCTCCCCCTCTTCTGCCCCCTCTAACAGCTCACCCAAAACACTGCTGATGTCCTGGGACGGAGGTTGTAAAGTATCCTGAATATGAAACCACAGGCACCTTTGTTTAATGGCTCTCTCCCCACTTAGTGAGAATTGCCCTCAGGCCTGTTTCCCATTCTATAGCTGTATTTCTGCCTGGTTGGAATGTATTCCAAATCCATTAGCCCAAAGGAAGAGGAATAAGCTGCAAACAATCTGCTCATATTGCTCGAAAAAAAGGTGGTGACATCATGATTTTATTGGTATAGCAACAAATTTTCTGAAAATATATACCGTATGTGCTGATCTGAAGTTAAACATGGGATTATATTCCTACACAAGAACACTTAGATAATAGATAATGTAATAGATACTTGATCACTTGGGGCATCACCTCACACAGATTGCAGGTGGAACATTCACCTATGCAGTAGGCTCCAAGTTTAACAAAGTAATACATAAAAATACTGTCTTTTTAAAAGAATATATGGCAAAGTTACTTGTTACAGAGCCATTATAATTAAATAACATGTCTACATTTCACAACTCTTTTGTGTTTCTTGGTTGGTCCTCACATCTAGTGTTGCTTGAGGTTTAATCCTTAGTTTTCAGGTGCGGGTTGAAATCTGGTTTAGGTTCACTGCATGCACATGTGTGAATTTGTGCTAAACACTAATGTTCCTCAGTGTGCAGCAGAGACAATGTTTCCCTCAGAAAAGTCTGGTGCAAAACTATATCCAGCCTAAATATAGATCTAAATATAGATCTTTGCAGCTCTGGGACTTCTTACATCGCACACAAACCCAACCAGCTCTTATTGTAAAGCATCAAACAAAAACATACAAAACAGTCGGATGAAGTGCATATGCACTGAAATAAGTCACTAAAACTTTGTGAAACCTTATTGTGCTACAAATACGAAACTTTAACATACATATACACACAACCAATCAATATTACCAGGCTTTTAATTATAGCAAGGCGACAATACAATTTCATCTCTTTAGTCCCACCGCCTTGTGCCCCGTCGCCCCAACCCCTTGGCACACCAGCCCCTCTTGCAAATCCATGCTCTCTCCATCTTTTATGATCACTACAAGGGGCTCTGCTTTCAGGAGCAGACCAGCGCACATGTGTGTAGAGATTTAATTCCTATTGTGTTCCTGCAGTCTTGATGTGTGAGTGTGTCTGTGTTTCAGCAAAGGAGGGAGAGGGAGATAGAGATGAAGAAAAAGACAGGAACAAGGACCCATCTGTCAGCACAACGCACAAATCTGTCCCATTCCACTCCGTGTCCCAGGGGACAAGAGCGAGAGACAACTCACTTGTGGCAGTGTGTTTTGTAAGGAAGGGGGTTCCCCATCACTAATAACGACAGCACTCTAACTACTAATGTAAGACTATCACTCTTTTGGGCAAATGTTTACGGTGGAACTTGATTTTGACAGCACACGTCCAAGCTTACATTAATTCTTAGCTAGTCTTCTCAATAAGCATAACAATGTACAATTCTTTTCTTGTTTCCTGGTTAAAATCATACAAACTCATCAGAAGTTGAACCAGATCAGATGTGCTCATATGACCTCTTCCAGAAGGTTAGCTATCTATGTTACTGCTTAAATGGGAGCAGGACAATTCCCTTACCATTAGTCAGTCAGTCATTTGGGAAACCAATAGGGAGTGTGGGAGACTGTGAGACTCCAATTCCCCATGCAGGCTGCAGGTGTGGTGGAGGTCGTGCACACACTCATGGGACAGAAGGGTTGTGTGTTTGGGGGTAGGGGTGCATGTGTACCTGAGGAGCACTGAGTACATCACATCACATCACATCACGTCATTAGTCTAAAGTTGTTGCTGTAGACATGAAAAACTGATTCACTTGGAGCAACACACACACGTGTATGCTTTGTGGAAACTATGGTTTTGTGAGACTGATCCATTCCCTATTATCCTAAATGTAACCAATCATGACTGAAGCATAAACTGTATCATTCTCACTGTTCAGGCTCAAAATCTGACCTTGGTATAAGTGTGTGTGTGTGTGTCAGAGAGAGAGTGTGTTGTGATATTTATATACTGTGCACTCATTGTTTAAACTGCACATGCTCGAACTTGTCTGCATATATAATAAATAAAAGTTAATTTATAGAGCAACGTCCACATCATAAAGTCACAACATCAGTAGATTAAACAAACTGAACATAAAATCAGCAAAATAAATAAAATTGTCACTTTTAAGTAGACAACATATTGAAACACGTTTATGCACCTATAGGACTCTACATAGACCCTTCATTTAGACAGTCTAACCAAAGTGATATCCCTATAACCAGGTAATGCCAAAACCTAACCTTAACTTAAGTAAATCTTCCAATAGCCTTAAACTTAATCAGTTCCTCAGAAATACGTTCCTGCCTCATTAGGAACAGCTCCTGGGCTTCATGTGGACTACTGATCCACATTTATGCACACACACACACAATGGTTTCCATCACTTCACAGGACATTCATTTCCTGAGTTACTCCAACCTTAACCATAATTACTAGTAGCCTGACCCTGTCCATAACCTTAACCTAACCCTAACCTCAGCTTAACTTTAAAACAAGACTTAAAATATAGTAATTTACGTTATGGGGACCTGATTTTTGCTCCCATGAGAAAGACAAGTCCTCATAATGTGAGTGTGTGAACAGATTTATAGGTCCCCACAACATGAGGAATACTAGGCACACACACACACACACACAGCATAAGACTCCCTCTTTGTCTGTGTTCACATGCCTTTATGGCATTGACCAACAGTGATTAGGGCCGTTAGCGCGAGTTGAGTAAATGCTGTTTCAGCACGAGACATCATCTTGGGCAAGCGAGTGACGCGTGAGCATCCAAGCAACAGATCCCCCACCCCACCCCACAACCCCGCCTCCTCCGACGCTTCCTGCACCCAGCCATCTGTTCACCTCTGTTCAATAAGTCGTTGGAAAAGTGCATGTTTTTTTTACGCGATGTTGCCGAATCGCCACGTGACCACGTCCCATTTCTCCAAATATATCGCACACTCAGTCAGATCCACGCTGCTGCTGTTGTTGGCAAAGTCCAGCCTCGGGCACAGCTGTGCGCAGTCGCGCGCACAATGGGATCAATGTGGGGGCACGTGCGACTCGCGAGACCCCGGCTGTCAATAGCCAGTGATGAGAATAGACCCCTGCTGCGATGCGGCTCGCCACGCACGAGGGCAAGCGGGCGTTTATTATGCCGCGGCATTTGTGGTCAAAACTGAGAGAATGCTCAATATTGAGATACAATTAGAGACAATAAGCGCCATTATTATATATAGTTTATTAAAGGATCTCCACGGGCTGTGATGAGAAGAAAAGTCAAGTTTCGTCCTTGTTAGTGTTAATAAGTTGATTAACCTTGGCTCTCATGTGTACAGTATATATGAATAATTTTTAGAAATTACAAAAAGACTTTACAAAATAAAACATGTTATAGATAATATGATAATTAATTGAAAACAATACGTCAATACGGTAGCCCAAAATATCATTATATTTTTTTCTGTTGTTCATTATTTTTCTTTTAAATGACGGTTTTGAATATAGGACATATAGCCTATAACCTTTATTAAGCTTTCCACTATCTTCATGTTTTGACTAAGAACCTTTCCCTTCATCGTGGCACCAACCACTTCAGTAATAATACTGTCCGTGGGGGCAGAATATGACGCTAAAAATGAAAGAAAACAATTGAGTGACTCAGTGAACAGCGCACACCTGCTCTTTGCGCACCAAGCTGTCAAAATCACTTAAATGCGCACACACGGAGGAGCGTCTCTTTACGCAGAGAAGACCAGGCCTATATGCTGTGTTTAATTAAGTGGAAAATTTCTAATCCAACCGACTAATGAAGAGATAGACAATCGATTAAGGCGGTTAACACACAACATCAAAACAGAATGGTGTTTTTTTTCTGGCCTACATTTTAAGTGTGAAAATGTATATACAGGCTAAATTGCACAACAGTTCAACACGTGATTTCTGCCGGATCTGGCTGCCAGACAAACCCAGATGATCACAAACGTTATTAAATTTGTGATACATCAGGTACTGAGAGAGGAATGAATGATATGCTTGAAAAGATGAGTTAAGTAAAACACAGTGTTATTCATTCATTCATTCATTCCAGAGATTGAATTGGGATCCACAGATGGGGTTCTTTTTTTTCTTTCATTTGTATTTCTTATTATTTTTTCATGTAACATTTAATCCGAAAAAAGTACAATCGAGATTAAGATCCCCTTTTAGGGGGACCTGCATGGCCAAGACAGTAGACGAACAAGCGGCAGCACAAATTGCTAACACATAAACAGAAAATGAGACAAATAAGTCGATACTAAAACATTTAAGGCAATTAACTCTGTAAGTAGTTGAAATGAAAACAGTGAGATTTTAGTGAATCTGCTTAAATGTCTATCATTCGTATTTTGTAAGATTAAGTCATCAAGAACATATGTAAAATAAAGTTGAGATCTGTTCCCATATCTTTAATATATATATATATATATATATATATATATATATATATTGAAATCGCATAGTCAGAAACGTTGCACATAAGTGGATCCTAATAAAGTTTGGGAAACACTGCTGTGCGGTAAGGAAGGAAAACTCTTTTTTACTTTTTTCTTATTTATTTATTTATTTTTAAGTTTTTATATAATTCATTGGCGAATAAAACCTGAAAGTGAGTTTGGGGCCAATTGTTCTGATGTAATGTCTCACATGATCCTTGTTTTAGTACGAGGAGTCCTCAGCATCATCCGTAATGACCATATTTATGACATGTTTAATGTTTTCCAGTGTGCGCGCCTCTCGGGTGGGCCATCTGTGTTATTGGACCTCCAATTCTGCACGTGCACCGGTGCGCGCTCTGTTTGTCCCTTACACTCTGTGGCTCAACTTCTGGACACGAGCCCGCCACGCGCGTTTGGAACAGTGAGGGATGAGGTGGTGGGTGGGTGGGGCGCCCGGGAGGAGGGGCTGGCGCTGCTAAAGGCGAAAAAAATCAGCTGGGTTTTGTCATTTGTAAACGAGAGTTCCGTGCGCACTGATGGATGTTTGAGAGAGAAGAGCTCAGGACACCGGCAGATTGACGAGAGAAGAGAGAGGAACACAGAGACTCTGGGTTTATCTCTCAGCTGCCGGACTTTTTAAAGTTTTCTTTTTTTGTCTTATTTTACAGAGGGGACTTCAAACAGGTGAGTTTGGCAATTCTTTTTTGGTCCAAATCCAAATATACCCAAATATAATAGATTATATTTAAATTGAAAAACTAAACCATACACATGTACCATACACAACATATACTATTATTTGCCTCTGCTTGCCTATAACTGTAAAGAAGCTATTTTATAAAACAGGTTAATAAACTAAAATTATTTGCCTGTATTTGCAGTGATCTTATAATTGCATTTATTTATATATTTATTTATTTATGTCACAGACAATTTTGTGTATCTGAATGTATAAAGTGCAGTTGCCTAATCTGCCCCTTTTTATACACACATGTCTACAGTATGTCCGAGGTCTTGGTTTCATTTAAATGACAGAACAGTCTACTTCTGACAGTGTTCTTCAAATGTCCTTTGTATTTAGTTTCTAAAATGTGCACGTTTTATTATAACACTAAGAAATACAGTTTTTGGAACGTTATAAACAATACATGTCCATACTGATTCCTGCATTGCCCACTTAATCTTATGGTTTTATATGCTGAGTAAATCCCGTTGTGTCCCAGATTGACAGCTTTCTGCGAAACAGCAGGGGACCATTCATACTAAATCCTCAAAACAGCATATAACAACATGATGTCAGGGGTTTCCTCTAAAATATTTGGTATGTTTTTGGACAGAGGTACAGTCTTTGCTCTAGAGTGGGAAGAGTAACTGTCCACACAGCGGTGCTGAAATGTGACCACTAGTTTTGCAACTCATGGTACATTGCCTATTATGCTAAATGTTACTAAATGTTATCATTTTTATATTTTAAAGTGGGGCACCATGCATTTACAGGATGTGTTATTGATGGATGGTATATTTTTGTGCTGCTTTTCCTCAGATCAAAAATGATGACCAAACCGTTTGGGAGAAGTGGGGATGTGAGTGAGCTGGTGAGCTCCCTTGGCTGGCTGGAGGAGGACGGTAGCTCACAGGATGGAGAGGAAAGCCCTGAGATAAGAGGGCGCCATGGTCTGACTCTAGGGGGCCGGATCCACTCTTGTACAGAACTTGGCAGTGAAGACATGGAGGAGGAAGAGGAAGATGATGATGAGATTGGACCAAATGGAGAAAATGGTCCTAAAAGGAGGGGCCCTAAGAAGAAGAAGATGACCAAAGCTAGACAGGAGAGGTTTCGTGCTCGGCGGGTCAAGGCCAATGCCAGAGAACGTTCCCGTATGCACGGACTGAATGACGCCCTGGATAATCTCCGCAGAGTTATGCCCTGCTACTCCAAAACACAGAAGCTGTCAAAAATTGAGACTCTAAGACTGGCACGCAACTATATCTGGGCTCTGTCTGAGGTGCTGGAGAGTGGCCAGTCCCCAGAGAGCCATGGCTTTGTGGAGATGTTGTGCAAAGGTTTGTCTCAGCCCACCAGTAACCTTGTAGCTGGCTGCCTGCAGCTGGGACCCAGTCCGATGATGCTCAACAAGCTGGAGGACAAGTGTGGAGGCCCCGGGGCGGGTGGTGCAGGGGGTCAGGCTGGCCATCCCCTTAGCTACCCGTCCCCAGGCCTTCCCAGCCCCCCCTATGGCTCCCTGGAGGCATCCCACCTCCTCCACATGAAGGGATTCAAGGGGCCTATATATGAAAACCCCTCCTCAAACGAGTGCAGCAGTGGCACCCCACCATATGACGGGCCCCTCACCCCTCCCCTCAGCATCAGTGGCAACTTTGCCCTGAAGCAGGAGCCTTCTCCCCATGAGTCAGAGAGGAACTACACAACCCATCCCAGCCACCATGCCCACTACCTCTTGTCGCACCATTACCCCGCCTCCACGACAGGTGGCTTACCTGGTGGACCCCCGAGCCACCCACTTTTTCAGGCTTCACGTTTTGAGCTGCCGCTGGATGTGGCCTTTGACTCCTTCACTCCCTCTCACTTGGTCACCACTCAGATTGGTAACATTTGAAAGTGGACCGGCTCAAAAGAGAGGGTCTGCGATTGATGAATAAATTGCTGTAAAAAATGATGGTAAAGGTTATTCTGTATAGAAAAGAAAGGTTTGCATATACATTGGCTAGTTCTCGGGGAGAGCACCGAATGCTCAAAGAGAGAGACTCATCACCTCAACTCAATCTACCTGATACAAGCATGCACCCATAACTTTTATTATTTTATTTATTCTGTTTTGTTATTATCAAATGTTGATCTTTGGATTAAAATATTCCTACATGAATTTCCCCCCACAGTTGTTACTGAGTGAAGCTAAAGATTAGTTTCCACATTACCCTTAAGCATCATGCAGCTATTTTTATGTGAATGGTTCAAAATAAAACATGAAAACTTTCTCAAGATATCCAAAAAGATCAAATAAGTCATCCATCCTGAATTGTGCACTGAGGCTTACAGCCAATGTCCTTCTCATCATAAGGAAAACAATGCATTTATTTATGTCTGTATTTAATATTTATTTTGTTAAGTTTTTGTCCTTTTTTATATTTTCAGCACAGTTTTTGTTTCACCATTTCATTGTTGTCAGTCAATGGCAGCTGAACCATATTTAATTATTTATTTGAGGTCTTTCAGGAATTTGCTCATTTGGTGTCACATTTGTTGTCATTCTGTACTGTTGTAAATATTTTGCTGTTTCGCACTTAATTGAATAAATATTCTTATATTATATGTTATTTCCATAGTAACAATGATTTCTATGTGTTTTCTCTGTTCTCCCATTCCTTTACAATTTCTGCTTATCAGAAGGTTTATGTATATATAATTTGGAACTTCATGTTGTAACTTCATGGAAACCACTATGATGAGTTTATTTTTAGATGATTCACCTCTCAGAACAATGTTGCTCACTAGACCTTTAGGTAAGTGTTTTTATGAACATTGGGCAAGCCCTGTTGCCTTCATACAGCACTTACACGCTTTTACATTGCATCTGTCACATGCTTATTAGTATAGAATATAGTTCAACTGTTTTCTGTAATTTAATATCAAAATTCACTTGATTTATTTGAAACAAGTGAATGAACAGCTGTGAGTGAACAGCAGTTTTTTCATTTTCAACTTAAACCACATATATTATATGAAGATTTCTAATAATTACTTTCCACTTAAATCAAAGTAATTTCAACATGAAGACATATGGTTATATGGGAAAAAATGAGCTGGAATCTCACCAAAAATAAAAAAAGTTTTGATCCATTTCACTAGAACAGAACACAATAGAACAGAATATCTTTATAGAGTACTTTCCTTATTGGTTCAAAAGAAAAAAGGTAGTATAAATATATCCTAAAGTAACAAAAAAAATAAAAAATAAAAAAGTAAACTCGAAATGAAAAAAATGCATAAATAAAACACATTAAAAGACAAATATCTGCATTCAGTATATTTGCAATTTTGCTCAGTCTCTCCATACAAGTATCACAACTGTATGTGTGAATTATGAATTAATATACAAATGGCTGTGGGGCAAAAACTATTCTTTAGTCTGTCTAGACACAGCAATATTAAACCTAATGAACAGAAGAAAATGAATAGGACTAAGTTGCTGGAATAAAGGAGCACTTTGTGGAAATGCAGTATAATCTGTTGCCGTGATTGTGAGTGTGTACCTTGGTATTTCTTATGTTGTGGGGACCTAAATCTGTTTACCCAGTCAAATTATGGGGACTTGCCTTCCTTATAGGGACAAAAATCAAAGTACTATATTTAAGGTGAAGGCACATTTTAAAGTTAGGCTGAGGTTAGGGTCAGGGTTAGGAAACTCGTAATTATGATTGAGGTTAGAGTACATAAGTCTCCAGGAAATTAATGTAATTCAATGCAATGTCCTCTGAAGTCATGGAAACCAATGTGTGTGTGTGTGTGTTTTGCCATTCAAAGGCTTGCTCCAGGATTTCTATCAGGTCAGACAGGAGGCTGTTATAGGCCATGGGAAAACAGCTCTGGGGAACAGGTGAATATGCCACGTTGCCTTTTCTGAGTCCATATCGTTTGGTTCCTCTCCCACATGACCCACTTTCCCATCCAGCTAATGCCAAAACACTGTAGGGCAAGACACATTTAAAAGAATTCATCAACATTAACTGAAAGAGAGAAAAGCACCAGATTTTGCTCAGAGAAATATCACATGAATGCTGATATAATTATTTAAACATTCATCAAATCGCCTTTCCAGTGTTATTTTGTAACTTGCACCTTCTACAAACAGTAGATATAATATTTTAGGTTCACTTTTCACCATAGAAGAGCTGTAAGCAGTAAGGTTTCTAACACACATTTATATCACTTTATATCACTCAACTAATGTCAAAAGTGTCTGTTTTGACTTTAATGACTGCGTTGAAGGACTTGATGGGCTCTTGACATAAAACAACAACCAGGCGGCAGAGTGCAACAATTGAGGGGTGAGAGCAGGAACTGATGTGTACAAGTGTGTTTATCGTTGTGGTGCTTCAGGCAATTGTAAGGAAAGGGAATGTGCCTGGGAGGTTGTTGTGCAGGGCTTCTTTTCCCCTCTTCAGTGAGCTCTCCAAAGGTTTGTCTTTTCCAGTCCTGGCAACAGTAGAGAAAGGCTGGAAGAGAAAAAGGGAACGATTGTTTTACCGGGCGCCACTGGTCCATTGTGAGTGCAGCCTGTTCTTTCTCTTGACCTGTGACCTGTATTGTTGTGGGGTTTCTCGTTTAAGGGAGGGCAGACAGCTGGGGGAACTGCAGGGGGGCTGATGGACAGCTGGGCCAATTTGCAGAGAGAGAGATAGAGGGACAGAGAGGAGAGTGAGAGCATGAGAGAGAGGAATGAGAGAGGGAAAGAGGAATCAGTGTTTTGGGGTGGAAAGGGGAAGAGGAAAGAGAAGGAAAGGGCAGAAGAGGTGAGGGAGGTCCTTGCTCCTCATTCACAAGTTTGTCCCCTGTGCTCTTGTGTGTCAACCTTGGTATAAGAGTGACACATAGCTTTACACACAGGCAGACATTTGGCCTGTGAGAAAGTACTGGCAGAGTTTAGCTGGTGTACACTCTCTTTGTGTCTTTGCTGTTTTGTTTCAAGAATAAAAACTGTGGGGGGAAGGGTACATGGATTATCCCTCTGAGTCCAAATACATGAGTGGGTGGATATGGAAATAATCCACGTAAATTAACTTTGGATACAAGATTACAAAACACAGAGCTACAGGACAGTCTCTGGAGATTGGGAAATTCTATTGGAGACATTTTTTGACAAATATATGGAACAATTGAATTGGTAAGCTTTGAGTTGAGACTGCAAAATACTTTGAAATAGGCTGCAAAGTACTACTTAGTGGATCTTATCTATAATGAGTGTGTACATGATGGCATCTTTAAAATGTGTAATGCTTTCTTGGCCGAGGAGGCAGCCAGCAGAGCTCAACCTGTAGCTCAGTCCCCCGGGAGAGTAAGGTCATTTCATATAACAGCCATTAAGGTAGTTATGATTTTTATTTTATGTACACTAATTTGTAGATACGTAATGTGAACCTTTAGTGCAAGCAGCACTAACATTGAGGTCAATGCACTTCATCAGTAGGAGCCAGCATATCAGAAGGAAAAACAAAGTGTGACTAAAGTGAATGTTTGAATTGCTGTATGAAGCTCACTGTCATGTGCCTTTTAGTTTGTATGCAGCACACTTAATCCACTGGCAACACAAGAGTTGCCTCCACTAAAATGAAAAGGTCCTGATCCATAGGAGCGAGATGGAGGGATAAAGCATTGTGATTAAGATAGTATTAATGGGGCCACAGGAGGCTGGAAGGCTTTAATCAGTGTCTGTGGGCCAGTAATCCCTCTGCCTTTAAGCTGGGACAAACAGGGTGATCCAACCCAACCCACCCCTCCGTAGGCAACAGAGCATACACATGAGCACACACACCTCTGTGGGGTGCACAGGGATAAGAGTGCCCAAAATAAGAGGAGGCACACCCCACGAAACAGAGACACCCTTTAACACAAGCAGATGGTAGAAGAAAGACATTTTGGGCAAATACCAGTGAAAACAATGCGAGATGTGAGACTGGTATTATGAAAAGATATAGGGACTGAAGAAAAGAGGAAAATTGTCATGGTTCCAAGCACTTATATATATATATCCCTATATACATTTTTGGATTTCATTGTCCCTGGTGCTATCACAATATAATTTATATATGAACTAAATTCTAGTAGGTTAATAATATTTAAATGATTGTGTCAGTAATGTTAGTTTAAATATTATTTTATGACGAAGGCTTGCTCAACTGTGGTATGAGAAAAGGGAAAATAGATGTACATGGGAGGGGAGGACAGCGGGCAGCTTGCAGACTCATTACCTATAGGAGTGGGTGTAAAAGGTGATATTGTGCACATGAGGATGAGGGGTGGGCCTTCTCCTCCCAGGGTTCTCTGAGAGTATTAGGGTGTAGGAGTTAAAGAGCTTCTAATGGGATCTGGATGCTGTCGTGTTTACTCTGCCCCCCCATGCACGCCCACTGCATTGTAGAAGTTGCTGGGCTTTGGGACACCACAATGGGCTGAGTGTAGGGACAGATGGAGGTCCCTTTGGAAGAGGGCACAAAAAACAGCCAAGGTAGGAGGGCTGTGGTGGCTGAGAGAGCTCACAGCCAGCACGCCACACTGCTAGATATGTGGGAGAACATTGGAGGTGGAGGAAGGAGAGGGAAAAACTGAAAAGAGATTTCATTTTCTTACCAACTGGAATGCAAGAGGGAGAGTAACTCCATGTGTCCCTTTGATTTGTAATCTGTCTGCAAATCCACCATGATCTTGATACATGGTGCAGCGTCAGAACCATTCTTAAGTATTGACTTGTATGTGCCAACCTTTAACTATTGGTTCTGCTTTGTATAATTGTTTTCAGTGTGGAATAAACAAAAGGGTGGGAACAGTGTAATGAAGTGATAAAATGTTGCATATTTAGCCTTTGTTTATTGAGGGTCAGGAGAGGCTAAATACTGAAGTCATTAATTTTGGCCAGTGCAGTGTGTGGAGCGTGAGGAGAATAAGTTCCTGTGATAGATGCTGATGAGGATAGAGGAGAGCCATTGGAGGAGGGTAGAGGGAGGTACCAGCCGCAGGAGCAACAGATGGGGCCTAATGGAAATCTCAGGTTGTAAACTTTCTGTTAGTAACATCTGTCCATTTGTCCATCTGTTATACTCACTCTGTTTACAGTTTGTTTAGCAGAAACTCATCAATTAGAAAAGTGCACAAGAGGCCACTGGTGCAAACCTTTTGTTACAGTATATTAATTAGAACCAAAGAACCAAATCTACATGCAGACGTGTAATGTGGATTCCTATTACCTTAATGACCATATAATAAAATGGAATGGGTTTATAATTATATTTCCATAAAAAACTGGGTGAGAAACACATGAAGCTAAATTCTCTCCACACTCACAATCCAGTCAGGTCAACAGTGCTGCACATTCCTACAGATAAGCAGGTGTATTGCATCTGTGCTTCCCAGGGACAGAAGTCACGCTATTGTCTTTGTATATTTTTCTAAAGCATGCATAAGTGGATTCACACAGTATGCGGGCAAAAGCCCTGATTATTGTTACATAAGCAATTACTGTTATGCTCTGCATATTTATGCAAATATCTCACCACTTATATACATAATAATCTCACCTGTAGCTTTTTTCTATTTGATTCATTTAGTTGGTGCTTCTCTTAACAAGAGTCAAGACAAAGTTTATGTCTAAAGCTCATTTAAAATGACTTCAGCTGACCAAAGTGCTGCACAAATACAAAATAGAAACAACAGCAATCATTATCAACATTAGAAATAAACATTAAGAGATAAAAATAAAACTCTTGCCTTTGCAGCAAGAGATCCCGGGTTCACAACCCGGTTGGAACAAGGGGCCTTCTGCAAGGAGTTTGCATGTTCTCCCCGTGGTGCGTGGGTTCTCACCGGGTACTCCTGCTTCCTCCCACAGTCCAAAAACATGCAGATTTGGGGACTAGGTTAATTGGATACTCTAAATTGCCCGTAGGTATGAATGTGAGAGTGAATGGTTGTCTGTCTCTATGTGGCCCTGTGATGGACTGGCGACCTGTCCAGGGTGTACCCTGCCTCTCGCCCTATGTCAGCTGGAGATAGGCACCAGCGACCCCCGTGACCCTCAGTGGATAAAGCGGTAGAAAATGAGAGAGAGTGAGAGAGATAAAAATAAATAGCTACATGTAAAAATCAATGTTTCCAACCATTACAGCATAACCAATTCCTGAAAACAAACGCATAGTTTTATGAGAAATGCTACATCAACGATTTACTTTTTTTGGCTAAAGATTTCACTTCAATTTGCTCTACAGCGAGTGGATGAAAGAGAATTAAGCAGCTGATCTGGGCTCAGTGGCCAGTGTGTTACATTAGGCATTAATCCAGAACAGTGGAAGGTTGAAGAAGGGATTGCATCTTTTAATCCTGTACACCATCCAGCCAACTCTTTCATCTGACATGGAAGAGTCACACAAACTAAGACTAGCTTCCTGTTTCTGTCACACAAAAAAGACCCACATATTTCAAGATTTTATAGCATTTTGGCAACTAATTTGTTGTTAAACATATTGTCTTGAACTGCTGAGTAGGAACAGTGAAGGATTACAATGTGACAAAAATTTCCTGCATGTGCACCTTTCCTACACTTTCCATTGTCAGCTGTAGCATCCTTCACTGTTTCTTGAATCCCAGTCCTCCTCACAGGGAAAGACAAGTGTCCTAGTGAGCCCTCCCAGTGCACACTGTCCCCCTATATGTAACAGATGTTATTTGGGCAACAGTTGGTATCGAGGGAGGGGCTTCAAGCCATCTGTCCAGGGTCAAGGTTTGAAAAGAGGTGGTAGAGATGGTGGCACGTTCAGGAAAATGGTAAGTATTTGGTTGTAAAAAGGGATAGTGCACATTGTAACCCTGCTCAATGTGCGCTCCCATTTCATACTGCCTTTGTGGAATAAGATTGTGAACATAAAGAGTTCACAATCATGTGAAAGCTGTGGCTGTACGGAGCAAAAGCACCACCTTGTGGTTGAAAACAATTCTGCAACCAAAATGTAACAGTCAAAACTTTATTGATTTTGCATCAAGATGAGTGTAGCAATGAATTATAATTTCAGTCATATGGAGTCCAACTGAGATTTAAGACTCTCAAGTGTGTGGTCTATGTCATCCCGCAAATAGGCCATCTTCTTATGGCAAACCTTTCTCTGAAAAAAAAAAAAAATATAAAAAGCAAAACATGGAACATCCATTGCCTCAGTATTAATCATCTAAATAATGCCACATAAATTACACAGACAGGACACTTACAAGGTAGATTTTTAGCCTCTCTTTTTCCATGCCAAAGAATTCAGCCACAGTCAGCTCAGTGAAATCCTTTTTCATTGTTAAAAATCCACAGTTAGGTGAGCGTTTGGTGTGTTCAGTCCTGAGTGGGAAATACAGGAGATAAATATAACTAATATGGAAAGTGGCACGTAAGAGAAATGCTGTGTCATATTGGAGGTCCATCAGCTTATAATCATCTGTAAAGGCATCTGATCATGAATGAACAAACAACCATCATTTCAATCATGCAGTCCTTCCACCGACACTATATCTGTCCATTTGAAACATTTGCTCTTTAATAGCTTTAGGTAACAGTTGTAAGGGATAAAGATGGATGTCATTTCAGATCTGAAGTCAAGTATCCCTTTTCAGAACTGGTGTAACATTCTTCACTGTCATGCTTTTCTCACCAGGGATCATCATCTGGCTCCCAACCCTCAAGCTCAATCAGACAGAAGAAGCAGCACGCAACATCAGGCTCATTTTCACTTGGACAGTGGACAAACCCAGCCTTGGCCATCTGCAAAGACAAACTTTACCACACTGTTTCCTTATAAAGTTACACAGAATACAAGCACTAACTTAAGGAAGTTTGTTTGCTGGCAATGACAAATATGGCAAATGTAATAGGAAAAAAAGCCAAAGCTAAAGGAAGTCAGATGTCTGTGAGAATTAAACCACAGGATGATCTCCTTTTGACTCATGGGGAGGTTATGGGCTGGTAACATGGCATATAGTGTTGCTCATCAAGTGAGGTGTCAGCAGCTCATCCATCATGTCAAGACAAGGGTGGGCAAAAGGAGGGGCACTGGACATCTGATGCATTTGAAACTAAATATGGCACCTGCTTAACTGTAAATCACAACCTGTCACAGCCTTGGATAAAACGCTGCAGGAGACTGTCAATAATTACTATCATAAAAAGGCATATGCTATGAAGGTTAATGTAAGTTGGGCCACATTCTCAAATTTGAGGGAATAGGTTGCATATAGAGTATGAGCCAATTCTGACTTCATGCAGGTCTGGTGCCTTCTCTGCAGACAAACTCCTCTTCTGATTGAAAACATTGCCTTAACACACCATGAGAATGAGTCATTTCAGTAAAACTTTTAGTTGTTAGGACCCCTTACCTTTTCAGGTGTGCAGTTACATTCCTCTCTAAATGGCCAGTCAGCAAAGCTTTGTTCTCGAAAATCATGACAGTACATTTTGTCATAAAAGTAAAACCTGGTGCTTAACACATCTATGCTGGCCATATCTTCAGCAAACTCAGGCTCAACCAATGTGTGTA
This sequence comes from Brachirus orientalis, assembly GCA_016785285.1. Classification (NCBI taxonomy): domain Eukaryota; kingdom Metazoa; phylum Chordata; class Actinopteri; order Pleuronectiformes; family Soleidae; genus Brachirus; species Brachirus orientalis. The sequence goes on from JAFBJR010000150.1 coordinate 13,029,837, forward strand.
GCTGATTCACAGTATGACTGGTAATGAGAGCTCAGCCCTGAGGGCCTGCACACTTCCACAGGTGATGTCAGTTTTGGCTGATGCTCAGGTTTGATGAGGGCGTGGCTGTGATGGGAAATGGGTGCTCAAATCAGTATTGTGCAAAATGGAGTAACTTTACTGCCCCCTTTGGCAATTGAGAAGAAACAGAAAATGTTTTCAAAAAGAATATATTAAAATGAGACACATTTTTCCTAATGAATATGTTACCACAAACATATTCATTCATAAGGGGCTCTAATTAAATAATCTCCAGTTAAAACATTTTGATAAATGTAAAAGTAAACAAAGCATAATGACCACAAACCAGTTGTTCAGTTTAATTGGTTGAGGTGTAAACTTTACCACTGTGTTTGTTACTGATTCTTTAGTGTGTCTCTGTAACACTACTCCTTTGGATCATTGGTGCTGAAATGTGCTTACAACTGTATACTGCTGTCCTGTGGAGACACAGCATGTTTGCTTATTAGGCTGAGAATTTTTACTCCATGTAAATGAAACTCATAGTTGGCAGCTCTGTGATAAGAGACGCTGTGCAAGGGCTAACTGAGCCATAAGCCTTAAGTGGACTGGCGGTCTGAGCAGCCTGTATGGTGGTTACCTGCTTATATTCTGTGGACACAGCAGAATTACATCGACTTCTGAATTTCTGCAGGCATGTGTTACTGTCTTCACATAACATTTTCCTTACATTGCATCGTTTTTTCTCAGCCTTTGCTGTTTTTCCTTAACATTACTGCACCGTAGGTGTGACATTTACCTGTTTGTCCTCCTTCCTTTGCATGTTTGGTGCCAAAAGTGCATGTAGCATGTGGCACTGGTGGAAATTTTTGTAGAGTTGAGAGCGTCAGTAAAATAAAGGTCATCTTGAGTAACTGTTTTGTGACATTCCCTCTCTCAAGTGGCTCTCCACTCTGTCAGACAATTGGAAATTTGTGCTGTACTATATTTTTCCATAGGTTAATGTCTCTATTTTCTCTCTTACTCTCTATCACTATGCCTTTTTACTTATGCCTTCACTGATATTTGACTACCCTCCTTCTCCTCCTTGCCTTCAACGCTCCACTCTCTCCTTCTGACACAAGTGCCCTCACTTCTGCCATGATTAGCTGCTGGAATCTCCTGCTCCAGCGTTGTTTTCACACATGCCTGAGAGTGTAAGGTAGAGAGAGATGGAAGGGAGGAGATAGGATGTAGAGAGGTGGAGGGGAGGTGACAGAAAAAATGTCTTCATGGTCTCTTTTTCCACTTGTCCTTTACATTGTCGTTGTGGGAGTAATACAACGCTGTTTTCAATCACAGTGAATATAATTGCTTTAAATGAGAACAACAGACGATGTTTTTTAGGTAATTTTTTTGTATCTGAGGAGACTGGGTCAGTTTTATACCAAGAAGAAGTTGACGCAAGAAATTGGGACTCAATTTGCCTGCGACATTTGGACTCACCCGGTAAGATTAGGAGAACTAAAGCCCAATCGATGTGGAGCACAGGTAAGAAATCAAACCTATCATTATTATTATATTGTTATTATTATCTACTGCTACTGACTGTGATTATTATGTAATTTTTTGACATAATAAATGAGCTTTGGTGAGGCACAAATACAGCTTAATCTGAATAAATGAGTAAACAAATGTGTGTAGTGCCTCTTTAAGCCATATTATTACTCTCGGCTTGAACATATACAGCGCATGTGCCCATAGAGCTGACAACTGTCCTGACAGCTCCACCTGTCCTCAGCTGCCTTCACATCCATATTTAACATGCACATTTGGGAAAAGCTGATTGTACTGTATGTGTGTGTCCATGTATGTTTACGTGTTGCAGGAATGCATGCAGGAATCAGAAATAGTTGTTTGTGTGAGAGTTGGTCATGTAACATGTGCACCATTTGTATTTTTTTGTTGGACCAATACAAGATATAAAATACATACACCAAGGGAGATTATATGTTGTAGCAGGGATGTAATTAACCCTTGATTTTCTCATCTGCAGCATCAGTCTCAGCTGAGTCATGAGCTTTAGAAACAGACTATGATCTACTGACAGAATATGCATGGCAAATACTGTATGTAGTAACTGTCTGCCCAAAATACGGTATATACTGTAGGGTAGTGAAAGCAGCACCATTTCAGTATGAACTGTAAACAGTTATAGAGCAGACATGAGATTTCACGAGATTTCACTGTGGCTGGAAAGAAAAACGTCCTGTGCTGCTGTGAAGGTGTAAAAATGTCAGGGATGTGTGAGAGTGTGACAGTCAACATCAACATTCTCTGTCTCATAGGCAGGCGTGGATTCACAGGACTGGCACACCCACCTGTGTACACAAAGAAATTTCTTTTTTTTTTCCTCTCCCTCACTAAATTCGTTTTCATTTTGATCATAAATACGCTGCCAAGGCATAAACATGAACATATGAATTCTACATTGGCGCCTCACAGCCCTTCAAGAGAGAAATACTCAAAATCAGGAAAAGCGGACTCTTTTCTTATCGTAAGAAGACAATTACATGTGGGAAAATCTTTGCTCATCCATTAATTCAGTACCCTCCCCCAACTGCATTGTTTCTCTCAATTTTTCACTAACCCAAAAAAAAAGTCCCACTTGAAATTTTATGGAGCCCTCCTTAAGAAAAGTGAATGCACAGGAAAACATACAGTATGGCTGACCACATTTCCTGCACATATCCATACCTGATCAATAGTCTAAATTTAGTGAGATGATTATCCCTCACATTTGCAAACGGATATGTTTAACTCTCAGACTTGCAGACTCAGCCCAGTTGAAGGACAATGCAGGGCTTTTTTTTGTCCGTATATAGTTTACCGACTACTTGTGTGTGAGCGTGAGGAAAAACAGACACAAAGAGAATAGCAGGCTTTTGTAAATGCTTTGTCACATTAAGAAGTTAAGTACAAATACGCTTCTTGACGTTTGCCTAGCCCTGTCACCTTTGACCTCCGAAGACAGTCTCTAAATTCAGCACCACAGTGCCAGAAGACACCCAAGGCCTGATATGTGACCGAGGTGCAGACTCTATATCAACAGGGAACCTTTTCCTTATGTCACACAAGCACACCATGAAAGAAGAAAAATGTTAAATTAGCATTTGTGGACAGCCCTAAAATGGGCTAGGCCCCAGATCATGAATTATGACTACAATTTAAGACTAATAAATGGAGCTTTTTGAAGCTGTTGTGAGGAAGTAAGTTAGAGTCCGTCTGACAGACAGTGAGTAGATTTTGTGTTTCCCCTGCAGAAAAGAATGACAAAGACAGATTATAGCACTTCACCATTGGTGGAGTTTGATGTATTCTTCCCCTCAGGTTTGATATATCTCTTACCGACTATTGCTGCACATCATCTGGCTTTTTCCACACTCAGAAGTCATTCCTTTTACATTTGACCTGCTGTATAGGCTCTGTACTTTGCCAAATTCATCATTCGACAGATGTTTTTGCTCAGTAAAGTAAATATTGGCACATGATGCTTTATCAAGTCTGCTGCATATACCCTATATCTTTCTGCTTGAGCAAGGTATTTCTGATTCAATCTGACAGACTATACAAGCTGCCTCATGATTTGTTGGTTCTTTTATTTACTTCTGTATGTGTTGACAGGCATGGCTCTAGGACCATATGAGCTTCTCTGCTTACATGGGATAATTTTTCATTACGGAACTTTCAATCTAGTAACAGTGCCACTTAAAATGAAGCATTCGATTTGAGAGATTTGCCTAAGGCTCTTTTTAGGGAGTTGATAACGTATTGATGGGTTTACACCAGTAGAGGGCAGTATGGATTAACCAGTAGTCCAGATTCAAATTCATATTAGGCAAATAGGTTTGCCTTTGAGGCAAAAATAGGTTTGACTTACGTTTGTGTTTAGATTAACATACTGTGAGACTTCACCAACCTTCATAAACTCTGAAACATACCACACAATAAATGATCAGGAAAAAAAACACAACAACAAAAAGGAAAGCACAACAAATCATAAAAGTCTAACTGTGACAGACAACAATATTACAGAAATGCAACCATACAAATTAAGGAAGTAAAAGTCTTGTGTTGTGACTCACTTCCTTGGTCTTAAACACTGTTAACTGAATTAGCATAGAAACATTTGCATATCAGCCAGTTTGTCAGGAAGTTTAAAATTAATCCAGTCCAGGTGCAGTACTGAATAAGTACTGCACAAAGCACCTTTCTAATAATTCTTGAAACGTCCTAACAGTGTTCTACTGACACTCTTCCAGGTAACTAATCTAATAATTTCAATGGGATTTTTTTTCATAGCATGGCAACTGAGCTGAACAGGTAAACCTTCGGAAAGCATCATGCACACAGTTTAACATACAGTATATGAATATTAACAAATGAAATGTTTGAATATAGCAGTCTTTTGAAAGAAAATTCCTTTTCATTTACTTTGTCATGGTTTACGAATTTCTTAGAAAATTTACTTGTACATGATTTCAAAATGATAGACATGCAAAATTCAGCTTTTTTCTGTTGCCTTTCAAGAGGTGTTTAAAAGTGAAGCGTCTCTAGCAATTAGATGGCAAAAGAAATAATGACACTTAAAACATTCCCCTATACTGGCCCCTTAAAATGAGCCTCATGATGCCTGTCCATTAAGAAGTGATAGAGGTCAGTGCATCATCTTCAGAATTAGCAAATAAGGGGACATAATAACTCAATTTCCCTCTTTCCCTGTTTGGTCACCTTTGTGCTCACATACCTGTCCATACATGCCATCTGTCCGCAGTCCCCAGTAGTGGCGATCACCCCAATCTATATTCCCTTTCCTCTCCTCTGCCCCATTCTCCTTCCTTCTTAATTCCTAAAGATGATAGAGAATCTCCCTGCTCCGATTTCACCCTCTCATCATGACACCCATTAAAGTGGCGCTGGGCCCTGGGCCCCTGTTGGCCTGACAGCACATTAGCACTCGGCCCACTGAACGCCAACAAGGACCAGCTCTGAATTATTGATACCGACACAACTAATGAGGAAACCCTATCTCAGCTCTTTTGCTGACACACATACACACACACACACGATCATTGAAGGACTTACATTCATAGATGTTTTGATAACAATGCTCCATGTGCAATGTGTCACATTTTTAAAAAGTAATCATTGTCTGACCTCAGCCCTTTTTTTAGGCATGTATATTTGACTCCCCGAGTCAAAGTTCTTTACTAATCTGTGTTCATCCTATTGGTTTGTAAAATGTTTGGCAACTTTCTTATTTCATTGTTTTGTGTGTTATGAAAATGGGAAGTTTTGTGCACCACAACTAAGAGCTAAACAATCTATAATAACAACTTGAATTCAGTGAGTTTTACCCAGAATTAAAAAAAAAATGTGGGTTTGTGTCCCCTAAATTTGCCAGTGTTTACATACAATAGATTAAGTGTGCAACTGAGCTGCTGTGCAGAGGTATTAGTGGTGTCGGTCAGCCTCCTTAGTATTCACTTCAGCATCCTGTGAATCACAGCCTCGGCCAGAGAGTGTGAGAAGGGTGTGTGTTTGTGTGTGTGGAGGGGACATTTTCTGTAGCCCCTGGCTCACGTGTGCTTTTGCAAGCACGCCAGCCGAAAGAGATTTATTTTTTGACAGCTTTGTTAAGCCTTCTCTTAAGCGCTGAGCTTCTCAATAACATTGTGGCAGTATGACTTTCAAAAGGTTGCTCTCTGCCTCTCGCTTTCCTGTGACTCATCATTACAGGAGAAAACCGAGAGAAAAAAAGAGTGGTCCTTGCACATGACAGCATTGTTTCAGCGGAGAAGGAGGTGAACTGTGAAGCTCTGTTAGAATTAGTGGTTGCATTGCTATGGTGAACAGTGAAATTCTCTGCAGCCCTTCTTCTGTGCCTGTCTGCGTCTCTGTATTCCATCCTCTAGATTGTCTCTTCTTGTCACTCCACATCTCTTCATCCCTCTGTCAGTTTGTATTTAGTTTAATCTCTACCCCTCCTTTTTCTGCTTCCTCTGATCTGTCCCTTTCCATTTCATCTCTCCCTTTTCTGCTTGCCAGCACCCCTCGCTCCCCCACTCCACTTTCAGTCCAAATTCCATCTCTTTGACAAAACACGGAGGTTGATAAAATGTGTAACCTTGCCTGGGCAGGTTAAGAGATAGAAGGAGAAAAGGGTAGAGAGACAGAGCCACACAGATTAAAGGTTAATCCTTTAACAAGTCCACATACACATGAGGGAAAAGACAGAGGTGGGGGGTGAGGATGCAATAAACCGGTCTGACAGTAAGGCTGCCTGTGCGTGGACGCTGGGTGAGGAGAACGTGGTAAATCAAAGGGAGAAACCATTGTTGGGAGAGACGGCATTTTCAGTCTGGCTCTGTCTCTTCTCCACGACTTCCACTCTGCATGATGACAAGTGTTTGCTGCTGTTCCCATTGGTTGAGGCTGCCACCAATCAGAGCAAAAGCATGTAAGGTGCCTTTAGGTTGTACCCAACCCCAAAAACAAGGAGCAGAGAGAGGGAGAGAGAGAGAGAGAGAGAAGAATAAAGAGAAAGCCACTGACTTTTAAGCACATTGAAGATCTTCCTGCTGAAGCTGTCTGTGAAATTATACATTTGAGGAGAAACTGCCTGTCAGCTGTTTGTTAGAGACCACTGCAATTCCTACTGTGGGGAAAATGATATTGGCTGTGTAGCCTCCCCCCGCGATTGGCTGTCACACTTTAGGCTCCCCCTCCTCTTTCTGACTCCCCTCTTTTCTCTCTCCCTCTCTCTCCCTCCTCTGTTTCACTACCCTCTGCTTCTAACCACCTCCATACTGTCAGGCTTACCTGAGCCACAACTGCAGAAGAGCTGGACCCCCTCCTCCACACCCACACACGAACACACACACAAACATACTCTCTCTCTCTCTCTCTCGATCTCCACACACATACAGAAACTCAGCTTTTCACCTGGAGAGGGCAGACGCAAGGGACAACATGTGCAGCAGCAGTAGCAGCAGTAGCAGCAGCAGTAGCAGCAGTTTCTCCTAACATCAAGCACTGCCTCTCTGAGTTGCTTCTCTGCTGACAGTGGAGAGGAACTCTGAAAAGACATTTTGGAGCCATTGTCCCTTGGCAAACGCAGGAGAGACAGGGGCAGTAAGGGATAACTTGGCAACGCAGGGACCCCAAAGGCAACACACAGGATGATTTTGGGTGAGTTGTGGATTTTGGTGTATGGGATTTTTATTTAGATTAGTCAGTCATGACTAATCCTTACTTAAATCTCATCATCTCTTTATCAGTATCTTTATCGAAGCTCTGCTTCATTCCACACAGACATCTGTCAATACTGACTGGTGGCTGGGACAAGCCCTCAAATCATGGTTAGTATGTGTAATTACAGTCATAGTGGACCATTAATTGGGCAGGTGTGAGTAATGACAGGGAAGGTCAAAGTATTTGGAGCTGGACTATATCATTATGCACTGTTTGGTCACATGACCAAGCTCCACTATCCTCACATCCTGCTGAAACTGACAAATGTAATTTAAGAACAACCTATTGGTAATCAATAAAATCCAAATGTGTACATCTGTTTGGCATATTGAATTTAGTACCATATACACGTACTTCAGTTTGTTTTTAACCTTCTCTTATAAATATTATTTATAAGAGAAGGTTAAATTTGCTAATTCTGAAGATTAAGAGTTTGCTCTGCTTCTTTGGCTGCAGCAGATTATTGCTTGTAGTTATCAGACTGGGACGATGTGCTTTGAATCAGCCAGTGATTTCGTCTTTAGTATTCTGGTCTCACCTTGACCATGTCTGAGTGGTGGAACCACTGTGTGGTTTCTGTGCTCTACAGGTCAGCTTGTAAATTAATCCAAGTCCAGACATACGACTGGATCCTGCTGTAAGGATATGGTAGCAAGACAGTATGTGTTTGATAAGCAATTCTGTATGTGTCAGCTTGTCAAAGTGTTCTACGTTGAGTATGGTCATGTTTGTTAGAGTTTGTGGTTATTTTGCCTGCATTTGTTTATGTGTTGTTATGGGCTGGCTGCTGCCAGAGAGGCCACTTTGTTTTTACGCATGCCTGGACTGATTCAGGTGCAGCTTGGCTCCTTTGCTTTCCCGGCAGGCATGTTTTTCAAGCAGACATCTCTAATGATTATAGGGAGTTATGTAGTCTGAAGTGAGCTAGTTAGAAGTGTTCTCCATGAAGAAAATGTATTCCCATGAGCTGAAGAGCTCTAAGCAAGTTTTTAAAGTAAACACTACACAATGACTGGACTTTTTCACCCTCAAGTTTTCCTTTTGCTTGTTTTATATGTTTTGTTGTGTCTTTGTTTGTAGCATTTTCAGTGAATCTGCCTTTAAAAAGTACACATCACTCACTCCAGACTCATTTAACTGATAGGCAAGCACTGTCTTGATCAGCTTGCAGGCGGGGGACACTCTCGTAAATGATTTTAGGTCTGGACATGTCAACAGCACCATTTACAATTAACTGCAGCTGTAGCATAGTTAGAAACTGGATAAACTTGCACATCAAAGCAATGTTGTGAGCTTAGGATAGTCATTACAGTAGCTTTTTATGATAAACCATTGAATGTAACTTCTCTTGTGCAATACCATGTTTTCAGCTTCTGTAGGAGCATTAATTCACTGCATGTACAGCTGATATTTACAGCAGCCTGATTGGTCTTTGAACAGTGATAATGTGCAGTAGCTCAGACATGCCAAATCCTTGTGTTTTTCATCACATCTAATGGTCTATAATCTTCTCCCTTCGCACCAGCCAAAAAAGCTGACACAGGCTGCTCCTCATTAACTTGTCAGTCAGATAGGTATCTTCTATTATTTCTGTCTGAACACGGATATTTTTCCACCCCCAATATTCTTCTCCATTTGCATGATGATGTGGCAGCCAAGTGATTTGAAGTTTCTGTTTTTTTTCCTCTGAAAACGGTAATGTCATTGTGATGACCTTTACAATTCTGGCAATGGATTATCTGGACCATCAATCTGCAAATTTCGGGATTCAGCTCAGAGATATTATCTGCAAGGTGGTGATAATACATCTTTTGACAAATGGCAGTATATGTCAGTCAGTACTATGACACAGACTATGAACAGACCAAATGCATCTTTGTCTCTTAGTCAATCCCTGCCCATTGGTTTGCATGACCTTGAGCAGACAACCATTCCTTGTGCTGTTATAACTTGATATTATATTCATAAATCCATGATAATTAGCTGGGCAGGCAATTCATGGCCCTGGCCGAGGTCTTTGGCCACTGTGCTAGTGATGACAGTCCTGATGCTGATAATGGCACAGTGTGGCTGTGCTGTGCTCTGAACAAAGCCATGAGTGAGCTTAGCTCTGCCTGACATGGGCTCTGCACCAAGTTAGGCGCATGGAGCTGCTGGTGCTACTGCTGTGTGTGTTTGTTAAAAAGTGTGTGTCATCTGGACAGAGAACAGAGCAAAGAGCAACCAACTTTCAGATGCCTGGAGGGAGCTCCCTAGTGATGTCTTCTTGCTGTCATCCAAAATGCTGCATGATGACCAGCATTCCTGGTACATTCTTTTTTGTTAGCTTCATCTAACTGTGTTGTTCATGTTTGGATGTTGCTTTCTGTCTTATCTGAACTGTCTCGAGTCAGAGCTGACCTCTTGAACTCAGGGCTGTGCAGTCTATCTCTTTGCCTTTGTCTGTGTTTGTATGTCCACTCTGGCATCATCTGTCTTCACAAAATGTCTCTCTCTGTTGACTTGTCCGTCTGCAAAGCTATTGCTCATTTCCATTCACCTAGCTTTCTAGCCCTCCTTCCTCTAACAACATGCGCTCACCTGGTTGTAGAGGTCAGCTCTGCAGAATCATTTTAGAATGTCTTTGAGCAGAGTAGCAGTTTTCCCCTCCATTTTCTTCATGCCTGCTATATTCTCTTTGTTAATGTCAAAGAAACTCAGTAATTGTTTCTTCAAAATGCACTAGTTATTTGGTATACATGGTACAGTTATTAGTTGCATATCCAACATAAAATTACCACCTGATACAAAACCGTTAAAATGCATCTTATATAAATGATAAATAACTTGATTACTTTGCAAAGTCAATGCTAAATTTTATAGGTTGTTTTTTTAGTCACAACTTTTTGTGTAATCTTCTCGCTTTTCTAACAAGAGGGATTCAAATTTCACCAAGAGATTTTTTTTTTCTGGCAGTGATATAGACAGATGAAAGAATCTACAGCATTTAACCCAGTTCACCTTTCAATAGCTTCTTATTATGAGGTAACCCACACATTAATAAGACTTATTCCCATTATCATAATTAGAATAAGCCACCTAATACCATACAAAGGTTTCTGGGTACCACCAACTTGGTTGTTTTTATGTCAAGTTCTGTAACCTTTACCTAGGGTAAAGGTTAGTTGCAGAAGAGGCAGTTCTTTTTCCTTATCTCTTTTCGTTCTCGACATCCGTCTCACTTTTGGTTTATAGAAGGGACTCCTCAGTCAAAAATCCACTCAAACTTACCTGTCTTCCCGCCCCCCTCTTTTTCCTATTGCTCTATTTGTTTATGCTAGAGTGACTGTATGTCAGCCTGTTGTCAATACTGTCTGTGAGAGACTTTAATAAATAGGTCTGTTATTGGACTGTGAGAAGGGAAGCCATTGTGTCTGTGAGTGCATCTGTTTGAGTGTGAGTGTGTGTGGCCTATCAGTGTATGTGGCACTGCTGACCAGAGGGAGGTGGAGGTGTCTGTTCCAAGTGCTTCACTGGCCTCACTGCAGTGCCCACTGTCAGTGACCATTCATTAAAAGTAAAGGCCACAAAGACTCAAGAACACGCAGGATTTTAGTTCCTGAATAAGACGCTGATGAGGTCTTTTTTTAAGAACACAGAGTGAATGTAAACACGATGTTGTTTTTTAGTACTTGCATACAACCGAATAAAATGTAGGCTCCAGTTTCCACACACCAGTGCTTGCACCTGCCACAAGCAGCAGCTCCATACTGCTGCTCTGTGAAGCACAAAAATGCACCTGTGTGTGATTACGGTGTCACATTAGTGCATTCACCGCAGCAGCCTGGCTGACTACTTACGGGGAATCCTGGGGCTACAAGACACCTGGGAGTTGAAGCCTGGAGAATGTCCTGTACGCTTCAACAGTCTCTCTGATCACAAAGTGTAAAAGAGGTGCAGATGAATCCTCATACTGCAGCTCTCGAGAGTTTACAAACTGGTACTGTTACCTTCTTAGGGTTCAATATGTAATTTCTTAGTCTCATTGTTTTACTCTACACTTGAAAATTATATGTTGCATTGACAAGCGTGAAGGAAACAAAAGACAACAAATAATGTGCCTACCTGTGCATGCATTCAAAATCATTGTATAACATTCAGTATATTCCTTTGAATGTTTACTATTCAGTGTAAATGCCTGTTTTAATCATTTCTTTCAGATAACTAATTTGGTTCCATAATTCATTTTATGATTTTTGCTTATTTTGCAGCTCTGTTTCCTCAATCTTGTTTTAATTTGCTCCATGTGTGAAGCACTTTGTAACTTTAGTTTTGAAACTGCTTTATTGATGTAGCAAAATTTGGGGACTTAGATATAAATCAGAAACGAACAAGGTGTATTGAGGATGAGTATTGCACTTGCCATACAATAAACATGTATGGCAAAACAGTATCACCTATAGCATCGGAGCGTGCCGCTGTAGTGCTCAAGTACTGTATATTATTTTCCCAATACTTTGATTTATCAGTATATAGAATAAATTTGTGCTGGTTCAGCACCTGTGTTTTCTTTATGCCATATGTAAAAGTAAAAAGTCAAAATAACTATTGATCAACTCATCCAATCATTCAGTGAGAGTGTTGGAAAGTTTATACTAAGAGCGGCCTGAAAAGCAGCCAAGTTTAAAAAGGGTTGAGAAAAACCAACATTTGAAGCAATAGATGTATTAATTGTGTATGCTCTCTATTTCTGTGTGCTTACAAGAAAGCTGTATCAAGGGAGGGGAAAGCAGGAGAGAGAAAGGCAGATATAAAATGGAGTGAAAAGTATCCTCATGAAAGAGAATTACCTCCATCCAGCTCTGAGTTGGGTGTGGGGTGGGAGGGGGCTTTGGATGGAAATTCCTCTGAGCACTGTTGAGATAGGGTTTCACACAAAGACCAAAAGAGAAATCAATTCTCCTTGAGATGCTGCAGGGTCAATTAATAGGAGTATGGCTTAGAAGAGAAAGCTAAAGGGGCGGAGGAAGTTGATGAAACAACTAAAGAATGGGAGAGCATGACTGAGTGAATGGTATAGGAGAGAGGCTTAAGGGAGAACTGCAAGATGAGGAAGAGTGAATGTCAGGTGGGAAGACAATATGGGGAGAAATGGATGCTTCCCCAAAACATCTCTCTGTATCATCTGACTCATGCATGAAGGACATTTGATCTGTATATTTGATGCAGTGTTGGATGTCATACTATAGTCCTACCTGGACTTGCATATAGCCACAAGGATATCTCCTAACTGTGGCCTCACCCATCCAAACAGCTCTTGTTTTGGCACAAGCCAGACACACAGACTGAATGAACAGTGCTTTTGCTTCCAAGAAGCCTTGAGCTTGCTTTTAATCCTTAATGTTACATGAACAGCTCAAAATAGCCCAGATCCCCGCCCCTGACGCCTTTACCCTTCCATCAAATTGTGTTTCAATGTGTTCTAATGGTGTGTATAATGACAAGATGCAAGAATGCACTGCAAAAAAGGTGGCAGTCAGCTGAAGTCAGATCTGCCCTCTGTGGCATCTTGCCCATTCATATTAGTTTCAGCCAGCAAACAGATTTCTTTGAAAATGTTTAGTTGTGTGCTGGAGTTGAATCGGGGGAATTCTTGCTAGCAGGTAAGTTATGGGATCGGGGCAAGGCTAAGCGCAGGCGTCTGGTATGCACACCTGTCTCTACATAAGTTCTTCCTTGAACAAGCAGCTCTACCCCTCAGTGAAAGAGAGAGAGAAGGGTGGGAGGAGATGGGGCTCTGCCAAGACCTGCACCACAGCTCCCTGCCCCTGCCTAAGGGCAGTGAGAGGAGGAGAAAGGGAAGATTAGGAAGGTGAGGTGCCAGAGGTTTGGATTAGAAGGCTGTAAGGGACACAGAGGTAATATGGTGTCTGAGGTCATCCATTTACAGTACGTTACTATGTCTCTTCACCGTGTGGCTGTCGTCATGTTGTGGCATGTATTTTAGGCTCTTGGTATCCTTGTAAAGTGACTTGAAAATGAAAAAAAAACCTTTATTATAAAAGTATGGCTGTTGTTGGTGTTTAAAAGCGATGGACTTTGTTGATACAGACTAAATTCTCAAATCTCTCTGACAGTTTCTCTATGCAATATCTGTTATCAGATACTGTATGTGGATGAATGATGTCATATCGCTCTCAGCAAACATTGACTCACAGTTGCTGTGAATGTAGTTCAAAAGAGCACTGATGAAATGAAACAAATGGGAGGCAAACAGGAAGGATGGAAACAAGCATTTCCATCAAATTAGCATAGTCAGGAAAAGCACAATTGTCCCAATGAGACAGGAATAAAGGAGTTCACATTTAATTTTCCACATCTGAATAATGTTGGGTAATGTTTGGGCTTGTAGTTGTATCACTTATTAATTTAACATCAGGGGTTTAACAGTGTGTCATAGCAGAGCAGTATCCACATTCCAATCCCATACATAAAATGTAACAGCAGCATCTCTTGACTCTATCCTAAATTTCATCATTTGTGCCCATAATAGCTTGTGTAAATGTGAGAGATTGTATTTACAGTAGCACTGAAGATGGATTTGTCTCTGTGCTACACAAATAATCACCAGCCAGCCAGTGCCACAAATCTTCATTAGAGGATTAGCCGTCAGGGAGACAGTTTGTGTTCTTTTTGGTTTTACCAGTGGCCCCACGTCCAATGCTTTTAGTTTCATCTGGCCTGGCTAGTCAACATACGGCTCACTTGGGAGTCTCACAATTGCAGGTACAGTACACACACTGACTCTTTATTTAAGCCTTTCTCTATGTGTCTTTATACCCTCCTCATTTCATCCCACTCAATGTTTGTGTTCCACATATGCTCAAATCCACATGTCCATCATGCACACGCATCCTGTCAGTTCATTCCTCTGAGGGACATCAGCTGCCCGTTGGGCTCTCATACTCAAGACTGAGCAAATTAAGGTCACAGCAGGGAGAAGCAGAGGCAGCAAAGGACAACATGATCTGCCAAGTGTATCTTTGTATAATGTGTATGTTTTATTTTATTTTTTATATTTTGCGACCTCTAAACATTGGCATGACTCCAGAGAAAACCTCTGTCTCCATTTTGCACCATTTTGCCGGATAAAAGGTGCCAGTCCCCTTCTTTGAATTTGGACCAGAAACCAAAGCATTGAATGCTCTTTTGAAGGTCTTTGATATCACCTGATGAAGACCACAGGATTATATTCCCTCTTGTTGTTGCTGGGAGCGTTGTGACTCATCCTCAGCTGTTGTTAGCCCATCACTGCTACTCTGATGCCCAAGGGCTCCCATTCACAAACTTTTGTGATTTACATTCACCAGATTCACAGACACACCACACTGGTATTTCCTTTGAAATGTACATGTTAAACAAAACAGACAGAAGGATGGATGGACAGATGGATGGGGTCCAGAACTTCCAGAGGCCTGGTCTCTGTCAGTCTGAGCCTCAGACCTCCCCTGAAGGGCAGTATCATATTCTGCCTGACTATGCATGCCTGTGTAATCCATAGCTGCAGGGAGGGTGACCTTCACAGCAGGCAGCCTCTGCGACGCAGGCACAAACTGAAGAGGACAGGCTGGACAAGAAGGGTGCTGGAGGCAGGACACAGCGGTTTCTTGAAAAATTTGCTTTTCACATTCACCCTTTGCATATAAAACTACTTTCTCATGAAACAGCTATGGTTTGAAGTGTTATTTTACAAAAGATTGGGTTTTACTTTCAAAAATAACAAAAAAAAAAAAAAAAATTATGATCTCTATACGTTGTGGCAGTAGTTTTCAAAATATTGTCTTTCTGGCAAAAGATGGTTTTTGCTTGTGTTCATTTAATATGGGAGTATCTTCAATATCTAGCTGTTTGGAGGTTTTAATAAAGACAAATAATATACAGAAGCTCTGCACTGGTGAAAGTGCTGTTGGAAAGAAATTTGTCGCTGTCCACCCAACCATCATTATATCTACTCTGACCAGAGCCAGAAAAAGTTATTGGCAGTTATGTGAGGAGATGACGCAGCCAAATAAGTCCCCCCTATCATGAATGATACATGTCCTCAACCAGCCCTGATGGAGAAAGAGAGCAAAGCTGGATGACAGCTGGGGTGCTGTGTGTGCATGGTGCAGAACAAGGTGAGACCTTCAACGGCATAGTCACACTCTTCACCCTCTCTATTTTTTCCTTCTCTTACTCGCTCCCTCAAATACACACAGTTCAGGAGATCTCAGTGGAGATGTTACTCTCTGCAACCCTCCCTTGAGCCTATACTGCCAAATAGTGATTTTTAAAATAGTCTGCATTAATGCTGTGTATCTCTCTTTGCCCTCTATTCTCCAGTGTTTTGTCATTCTTTGACTCCTTTTTTCATTCTCTTGCTCTTTTCTATCATCTCGCCAAGGCTGTTTGTTCTCAACAGAAACAATCAATGTATTTTCCGTCTCACTGCCCTGCACTGCCGCAGTCTTAGACTCTGATAGCAGAACAACAAAAAAGAGAGATGAGGTTGAAGGGGGTGGACGTGGAACGTGCAACACGCATGGAAGGGGAAAGGAAACATAATGGTTTGTTGTCAGAGGTGGTGTGTCGCATCTGTCTGTCCTTTTAGCAGCGAATGCTGCATCACCTGACAGTGCAGGTTAGCTGCATGTCAGTGGCACAAGGCCACCGACACCACAATGACACCGCATTGATAATTTCTCCTGGCATGCATGCATGAGGCCAAGAATATAAATATCATTCGACATTAACAAAACTTTGCCAGAGCTGCATAAAGCTGTGGTCAAAGCTAGAATAGCTCTAAGAACTAGAATTGCAGCCTTTATGGTGCACATTGCATTTTATTACACTAGTCTACCCATTTTAAGGATGGAAGAAACAAGGCAAAAAGGAGGAGTGAGATGGAAATGAAGGCTGCAGTCAGCTGTTCATCCTGGGGCAATTTTTATTGTTGCAGATACAAACCGGTCTACCAGCTGATCCTCTTTGCACAAACATGCACACATATACACATGTCAGCACTGGCCTTAAGGGATGCATCAATATTCATTGGACTTGAAACTCTGACTTGTCCCATTTGCTTGGTCCAAGACAGACAGAGGAGGGTATTTCTCAGAGGATAATTGCTGGTGATTAACTATCTCTTCAGACACAGCTACATTGATTCGGACAGACCGTTTATGTAAGTAACAGTGATAGATTCCAAAACTTTAGGAATGGACCCATGGAGCATTTGAATAAAACATTGTGCATGAGCAAACTAGATGGGAAAAGACATTAACTCAAATTATTAGCAAGTGGCTAATGCAGACAGTCAGTGTTAAGCTGTGTATCCCCAGAACCCAGAACAAACACATCACTCTAACAGTGTTTGTCAACATGCTCCATGATTACTATTCTGATCCTAGAGTAGCACACAGGAAACCACAGGGAATCTCCCAGACAATACACTCAAATATAATCTCAACACACGAAGAATTCCATTCCCCATGAACACATGCTACAACTATTCTCCATTTAATAGGCCATTTATGAAATGGTGTGTTTTTGAAAATCAGCATAATATAAATGGGTGCTGAACTCCTGTTGTGCTTTGTTATAACACATGCATGCACCCATGCACATGCGCACACACACACATACTTGAACAATGCATCTCAGCAGCAGCTATTCAGGCACCAATTTTATAGCACTTCAGCAGTAATGTCATGTAAATGTGTTGAGATTTCATGGTGTGTTAGTGGAGCAAGGAGTGCCTGGAGGATAGAATGGAGGGCTGTGGTGTGTGTATACGTGTGTGCGTGTGTGCCCGGGTGTGTGTGTGTGTGTGTGTGTGCGTGTGTGTGTGTGTGCGTGCGTGTGCATGGGTTCATGAGGTGCTCTGCTTCCAAGACTGTAAGTTAGTACTTTTTATTTTTAAGAAATTATGGTTGTAATGGATGTCAACACAAAGGTGGGAAAGGAGACAGGACAATGTGTGATAGCAGGGTGAGGGCTGTCCTGCAG
This sequence comes from Brachirus orientalis, assembly GCA_016785285.1. Lineage (NCBI taxonomy): Eukaryota > Metazoa > Chordata > Actinopteri > Pleuronectiformes > Soleidae > Brachirus > Brachirus orientalis. Next base: position 13,047,156 of record JAFBJR010000150.1, read on the forward strand.
ATGTTTGAATTCATTTAATAGACCTTTTTAAGGTACTTAATGTGAAGTGACAGTGTGCTCAGGGAATAATGTGTTGCTTCATGCCTAATAATGAAAAACATGTCACTGTGAAGAGTAAGGTCATTGTTGTTAGCATTTTTTCAGATAGACCAGCTAGTCCATGAGTGTTAGTGGCAGACTAAAGCCTACTTCTTGGTGAAATAACAGGTGTAGATTTATTCTGCCATAATTCAAGCCCCAACACACATCGAACCCGAACCCCTCAACACACCAACCCCACCCCCAAAATCCCTTCACAGTATATACTTCAAGAACATAAGACATGGACATTTGACAAAAGCACTAAGTATATTAACCTAACCCACATAAAGTATGTCACAACAAGTAAAACACAGACTTGAACACAAAAAAGTTAAAACTTTTTTCTTTTTTTTTGGTTTTCCATGATGAATACCTTGTTTCACGGTGGTGACCAACATTTAAATATTTATTTTTTATGCAATTAATAAAATGTTATATTTTATTGATTATCTGTGAAAATGGTTTTTCACATTTATTTTAAAGTTAATTAAACTTCAACTTTTGATTTTAACACATCCACTGCACTCAGCCACTGCAGGCATTTGTTTCAAATCTAAAGAGAAACCAAACAAATAGAGGGAGTTAATTTTTAGTTTGTCAGAGCTTTATATGTCTCAGAGGACCCAAAATAACACGTGTCTCTCCATATCCGTGCCAGAACTTGGCAAAAGAGAGTGAAAGAGAGAAAAACCACAGAAAAAGCTAAAAGTACACTGTATCTGTCAGAGCGGGGTTTGTAAGAACACTTATGCTGTTTTTGTTCAAATAAACCAGATCCATAAACAAAATAAAGCTCAGTGGCTAGCTTTCTGTAGATGACAGATTAAGCTGCTTTGTTTGACAGAAAAACCTAAAGGTATTAACCGAGCACATTAATTATGTTATTAATAAATCTATCCAGCCTGTTCAAAACAGACTTTGTGGCATAATGTGCCTTGCGGCTTGTTGTTTCTGATGTGGTAGCTACACCTTAGTGTTTTTTTTCAGCTATATACTTCAATTCATTCAAATGAATCCCATTGATGTCAAAACCTTTATACAGTACAAGCAGCCATGTTCAGATAGTTCCTGGAGCACCTATCACACATAATGATGGAGCAAACAGCATTAAATTATGAGCCAGGATTTCATGTGGCTTCTTAACACTGTTGAGAGTTCACTTTGCAGTGTTGTGCAGATTTTGGATATGAGTATTTGACATTTTTCATTGTCCATTGTTTTTATTAGTCATGCTGTACATCATAGTCTGTCACACTCACATGAATACACACACATATGCACACTCTCTCACAATGGTACAACTGGGCTGTCATCCAGTATTAATACATGAGGCTGATAGTGTTGTGGGCCTGTGTACATTTCACACAGGCCCACAACAAGAGAGAGAGAGAGAGAGAGAGAGAGAGAGAGAGAGAGAGAGAGAGAGAGAGA